>JADWOT020000215.1:0-70910 GCA_036345935.2 Taenia hydatigena | reverse complement strand
TTTTTTGTCTTTTTTTTCTCCTCTTCCTAATACTAATATCTTTTTAACATGGTGTGACACATTGCCCTTGAAGTTTTTTTTACTTGCTTGGTTTTTACATATTTTATCCTCATATATTTTCTTTCCTTGTTGGAATTTCTTTTTTTGTCCTTTTTGGTAAATATTTAAGCCAATTTAATGCGTTTTCTTGCGCATTTTTTTGTAAATGTTTAATTTTATTCTTCCCTGTAAATCATTTATTTATTTTCCTGTACTTTTTGAATTCTTCTCTTTTAAGGTCATCGGTGCCTCTTCCTTTTACCGAATGGCGGCAATGTGAATGCTGCGTCGATTGTTGTTGTGGCTCTTGGGCCCCGATCTGGTTAGAGATCGTAGGTTCGCGTTGTTGATGTTGGGGTTTATTGGGTTGAGAGTTCTTTTGCATGGTTCTTGCTCATCTTTCTTAGTTGTATTAATGCGTCAATGTGTGTCCTTTTGCCTATGACTTTGGTAACGAATGCGTAGGTGCGTGCCTTCAGTGCTGAGCGAATTTGGTCTGCACTGCCAATAGCGGATTTGGCGCTAATAGCTTTTAGTCGCTTACTCTTTCTGTCAGCACTTCTCCTCAGTGTATTACGTTTGCTATACTGCCTTTTTATTCTTGATCGTAAGTGGCCTAACGCGTCGAGTGATGGATTTCCATCCCAGATATCTTCTTAAAACACGTTTTAGCTTTTGTGTCATCACGGTTTGGCGTAGCTGTTTGCTTAAGTTATTGCCCTATTTGTAGTTGCTTTTGTTGTTTTGGTTGTCACTAGGTTTGCTTGCAGTGCATTGTCTCTTGGCATTGTGATTTCAACGTAGTTCTGACTGGCGTTGTTTTGGCTAGCGAGACTCTGTGTCGGAAAGTGGGAGAGTACTACAAAATGCATTCCTTTGTGAATGTTTCACTGCATAGTGAGAAGCCTAACCTTGTTCGCAATGAACGTCACACAGGAACCTATTTTATGTCTGGTTACCTTCAACTTTGTGGCCACCTAAATTAGTTGTTCCTTCACATTTTTTTTCTTTTTGCCTGCTTAGTATGCTACTTAGTGAAGACGCTGGCTTTGTTTTAGTGCACAATCGCTCGCAGAGGCCGCATCCGCCAATACGGACGCAGAATATCCGCGAGTTCACGACTGGAGTGGGAGATTGGGATTGGGGAGGACACGGCCACTGATAAATTGCAGTTGTACGTCTTTGTGTACGCATTCATGCTCTCAATACACCGCTTTTTTTCATCAACCCGCTCTGACATGTCTGATGTTCTCGTGGGGTGCGGTATTTTGTATCTGCACTAGATGATAGCGGTTTAATGGAAACGACTTGGTGGTCCGAGACTAGAAAGCGGTTATGCTTTCACCTGGGCTTATCCTTCTCTTCTGCTTGTAATGTTTTTCGCAATTTTCTTGTTTGTGTACATGAATTGTAAGCGAGGGTTTGCATTACTGCGCTACTGTGCACCTCCTCCGCTGACCAACGCCCCTGGCTGTTTGGGTGCCTTCGTGTACTTGAGTCGCAATTGCAGCAGCATTTCGTTGATTATTAAAGGAGACGGTGCTACTGCCGGTGGTTGTTTTGGTTTTTATTGTAAGAGATGACTGTCTTGCGTTTTTATGCTACTAGTTGGCTTGGCTGTTGTCCCAAGTAGTAGGTCGGATTTGGAGGCTGTGAGTGGGCGCATGTAGTGGGATTGTGAGTATTGGTAGTACTCTTGATGAAAATGCTAGGGACGATAGAAAGTAGTTGGGACTGGCCTGCTGGTTTGTGTAGTTCTCAAACAAGGGTTCGTAACGCTGCTGTGCTTCACCGATTGCCACCGCGGGCTGTTTGAATGCGTTTGTCTGCCCGCGCTTGTGCCGGTGATTTACGCAGGCCAGTTACTTTAGAGTGTGCGGAGGTTGTCACTTGTTATTTTGATTTTCGTATTGAAGGCGAGCAACGGACTCTCCTTCGTCCACCAAACTGACGAGCAAGGCTGGTTGTTTTGTGGTGTGTATTTCAATGCACTCTGCAGTCGTTGTCACCTCTGGAATGTTTTGTGCGTTGAGGGGCTTTGACTTGACTTTTGTGACTGTCCGAGGGCGAGGGAACGTAATTCTTTCGTTGAAGTAGGCGTTCGTCTCATCTCCCCTAAGAAGATGCCATGGCATTAATGCTTGGTTATTATTTCAGCATATTATGGTACATTAAAGTAACAAACTAACTTGTTACAGCTTCAAATTCTCGTTTTAATGCTAAGCGTGACTAGAGCAAATATTCTTTTCCCTTCTTCAGCCACTTCTTTCACCGCTATTTCCTCGTGACTACCTCTTCTTGCCGATTCGTGAATCATTCCATACCCAGCGCATAGGTTTATGTAGTTATCAGGTAATTTTATCATCTTTTTTACACTTATTTAATTGTACGCCATAGCGGCAAGAAAGGGGAAACAAGGGATACAATTTGATGATGAAACAATAAGATGTACCACGGAATGTAGTCTCTATTTGGTATGACTGACGGTGTGGAACTTGAATTAGACAGGGACGTGGACGTACCTGTCTAAAAAGAAGGACGAGGCTATGTCACACGAATTGCTGTGGGTTGGTTTTGTATTGTTGGTGCTAGGGTTGGGGATGATGCTCACCTCCCTCTCGGTTGTGGTGTGTGTGCGTGCGTGTGTGTCTAAAAGGCGTTGGCAGGGGTCCGGTTTTATGGTCATCTACACGTGCTTCTCCTCCTCCACCTCCTCGTGTTCTTGGCAGTGCAGTGTGGGTGGAGGTAGTAGTAGTAGAGGCCTCAGCGTGCTCCCCACCCTGCCGGTAGCGATTAACCTCGATTGTATTACGAATGCTATTTCTGTTATTTTTGCTACTGTGGCTGGGGCCTATTCGACGGATATCTCTCATCCGCCTTCACTTCTCTCTTGCTCTCCTGCTGTCTCTCTCTCTCTCTCTATACATATATTTATTTAACTAACTTTGAATGCCTCTGTGGTGAGTGCATTTAGTGTCAATGGCCTCCTACTGCTGCTGCTAGCAGCTCCTTAGCACTTGGCATTTGTCATGCATTGTAAGAAAGGCAGAAGTCCTCCATGCCTCTTCTTATTCTTAATATTCTTCTTCTTCTTCTTCTTCCCTCACCACTTTCAGCTGCTCTACTACAAACGCACGAAACCACTGATTCGTCATCCGTCCTTGCCCGCCTCCTCCTCCTCCTCCAGCCCTGGACCTCACATCGATCGACTTGGAGTGCTGTCGCGGCTAAGTGGGTGGATGGGCGGTTGGCAACAGGGTTGCTAGTTTTTTTGTTCTGCTCAATACGGCTAAGGTAGGTGGGTAGGCCAAAATGATGAGTGCACTTTTGTTGCCCCCTGCTCCTCCCTCTCCCCTTCCAGTCTCTTTAATTAAGAGCTTGATGTTATCGTCCTCCCTCCCCCCCTTGTCATGATGATGAGTCTAGACACTGGGACGACTTTTTTTGCACCTCTCTCACGTGATCGTCATGATGATGTCTCCACGGTCTTTGTATACTCTGACCTTTTTTTATGGACGACTGAGCGGTCCCATGGTCTTTTCGAGGCACATACACGCTTTCACTGATCACCTAGTGTTGTTAGCTTCTGCTCTGATGAGGATCGTTTCTCCAATCGTCCCTTTATAATTGTAGGAAGCATCTCTTGTTGTTGTTGTCGTTGGCCAGAGCTCTATCTCTACTGGTATTATTATTATTATTTTATGCGTAAGTGAGACAGACAGACAGAAGCCATCATCTATCACGCACGCAGTGTCTAATACGGGAAACGACCTAAGTGACGACAGTAGAAGGGTATTCGACTTTGCAATTTGTGTCTTAAGTTCCCCAATCCCATTTTTATTATTCCTTTCTTCCTCCATCTCCTTCTCCTTCTCCTCCTACTCCTCTTCTTCCTAGTCATGAAGAAGGGCACATTCGTGATTTTTGTTGTTGCTGTTATTGTCTACTCATTGCATTCACCACTACTCACACCTGTGCGTGAGATTATTTTTTTTTCGGCCGGTGGGTGGGTGGGTGGGTGGGTGGATGAGCGAGCAGAGATAACTAGCGCACACAACGAGTGCACAACAGTTGGTGGTCTCATCGATCCATCCATCGATCTATCGACCGACCCATCGACTCACCGACCAACCAGCAACGGGACCTAAATCTGGGCCATTCCCACACGCCGTGTCGTGGTCGTAATTAACGCAGGCAGGCGAGCTGATAAGCAGATGGGTGGGTGGGTGGGTGAGTATTAAGTTGGTTGGGTGGTTGGAATAACAACAACAGTAGTAGTACGTGAAAGAAGGCAAAGCGGCCACAGCGACAACAGTAGTAGCGCGGTTTTAACGATTGCGGCAATTAGTGGCTACCAAGGAAGGCAGACTTGAAGCACGAACGGCTTTGAGGTGTTACACACAGGAGCAAACACAGCATAGAAGGTATATTAGTTAGTGCTTAAGCGTCTGCTCCATATTTTCGTTCTTATTGTTCTTTATCTTGTCCTTGGCAGACACCGGCCCCTCTCCAGTACCTACTTCGACAGCACTCCTTGGAAAGTGACAGTTTGTGGACGCTCTCACTGGAACGCATTTTATGCTTCTCTCTTTACCAATTGCGTTTTTGTGATAAAAGAAATAAAAGAATTCGATCCATTTGCTCTTTATTGTTCCACTGGAACACACACACGCACACACCGAGTGTGGAAATTCGCGCATGGTGGGAGGAAGAGGAGTGAAAGTTGTGGGAGGGGCAGGCTAAGTGATTTCAGAAGTGAGCGTAAAGCATCGAGATGTGACCGAACAGTCGGTGAAGTAATGAATAAGTACCAAATCGATTGTTAGAAATAACTGCAGTTGGGTTGTTCTAATGTCACAACGGTGAAGACGACGACGACGACGACGTTGCAATTAGGTGGAATGAAGGCACACAGTGCAGTTGTGAAGCAGCAGAATTGCTTTCTTTTGCCATGACGACTAATACATGCGTTGGCAGCTGACGAGTCTCCCCTTCTTCTTCCCTACCGGCTCACTGCCGGTGTCGGATGCATGCCGCCACCGCCACCGCCACCACCACTTTATGCGGCGGCCGCCGCTGTAGCCATCGCTGCCGCAATAACCCAAACCAATCGCCGGTCCTACTACCACTACCGCTAAATGTGACAACCTGTGAGCCATCTATTTGACAAAATATCATCTACCGAGCACCATTTCAGTAGTATTTACATCCTACCTCAAGATTCAAACGTCCAAATTGGCAGGGTGATGCGTGGAATGATGCAATTTGCAGTGTATTTGTCCTCCTCCACCTCCCATCCTCTTCTTTTTCTCCTTTCTTCCCTTAACAGACAGCCGAACACCCTACACAAGGCAAGGCTAGACCCAACACCCTCCCCTTCGATCAACTTTACACCATTTGCTTGCGCACATTCCACCAAACACCCATAGTCATGAGGCCACATCACAAAGTAACCCAGCAAACACCACCCAACTTGCAGTGAGTCCCTGCCAAAAGCATAGTCTAGCCAAAATGGGCTTCATCTGTTTGACAGGAATGTTCATCGCCACACCCAACAGTGGTGCTTGCTTCGCCCAGATAACCACGCTAACTACAGCCAGTTCTTCTCACCAATCAGTCCATCCTCCGCCTCCTCCTACTCCCACACGAAAATCACAACATCCAACTGTCTGTCATCAACTTTATTGCTTTAAACGCGAAAAGCGTTCTTGCTAGCCACCATTTGGTGGTGGTGGTATGGCACACATGCCGCGCGTACATCTGCTACGTAACAAAGAGAATTGTCCCAGTAAGAAAGGCTGCAAGCGCATCCTCAAAAGGCTCAAGCAATTCGCGGAAATGCAAATGCATCGATAAATACCACTTTCCTGAAGGAGAACGAATAAATCAATCCATTCTGTGCATGAAAGTACCACAACAACATCGCAAATACACACACAAAGCAACTCATGTATATGCTCCGAACCGACCTTTAACTTTGGGAGCTCTCCGCATTTATTGTAAAGGTGTCAAATCGGCAGTTCTTCAAGCACGTTCATTCATACTTCCATTCATTCACTATGAACATGCCCGGAGACTAAAATAACCCACTTTTATCCCTGTTCTGAGTCAGGAAAGAACAATCACTCATTCCTTCGCGATAGCTGGCTCTCAATCATTGGTACAACCACCCAACTTGATATAAAGAGAGACATAATCACAACGCGCAGCAGAATGCACAAGCCCGTCATTCATTTACGACCTTAAACGACCTTAGTGCCGTAATTCATTGAATTATGAGAAGTCACTAAAAACTTGTCAACGTTAAAAGAAAATGCACTAAATCTTTACCAGTAGTTTACGTTCATTCGTTTTGAATGTCAAGATTTATGAGAAATGTATGTTTAAAGTTAGTTACGATGTACAAATAAGCGGCATAATAAAAGCATATGTTGTTATTTGAATTACTTTTGCATGTTGTTGACAAAACTTATAATACCAATTATTTGCTTTTTTGAGTAAATTAAATTTGTCGCTGATTTCCTTGTTTGTGCACACAATGTAAATTGTCTTATCCATACTTTAGCTATTTAAATCTTGCGCAAAAGCTAAAAATGCTAGCAGTGTTAGTAAATATTGTTCTGCGAAAAATACATAAAAATCAAAAGTTTGTTTGTTTTACTGGACAAACTTTAAAGTGATTGGTCGAATTTGTACGTGGCTCGCGTAACTGCTGCGCACTTTTGGGGACCATTGTTTCGGATTTATTAGCCTTTATTCGCTGTTAAGTGATGAAAATGTGGTAAGAATTTGGTACATTTTTAAAGTTCTAGTTGGTTAGATGTTATTGGGTTCCTTACATGTTGATTTACTCGTTTCATACACGTACTTGCTAGAGTAAACGCAAAGGCCTCTTAATGTGACTATAAAGGCGATTACTTTTCAAATGCAAGGTCTCCTCGCGTGCGTTTTTTGTTGTATAACAATAATTTGCGACTGTTTTGGCAGTTTGTGAGGCTGTTTGATGCCTTAATGATATTGGGAATTGATTAATGAGGCGTAATTTTGGTGAGAGGAGTTATAACCTTACCAAGCGCTTGGCAATCACTTGTTTGGTGATTTCTTGTCATTAAACATCCATTATATATATGTGTATGCATTTATGCTTTTGCTTCCTTAATCATTTTATATGTTAGGCCAACTGTTTCGAAAATAGCTACAGTTGCTGCGAAGACTTTTTGTTTTCCATTTGCTCTGCCTGATCGCGTTGGTATTTTTTCCTACACAATGCTTACTGTGATTAAGTGAGATTGTTTTGGCTGTTTCCAAGTGGTTATATATTTTAGTAAGAAGGATTTTTGCTTAATGCGGTCTAATTTGATGAAGGCACTTGTGAGTGGTAAAGTGCACGCAAAATCCGCATAATGTGACTGTGAGGACGTTTTGTTTTCCAACTGCGGTGCTTACTCACGTCCGCCTTTTTGCTGTACGACGCTTTAAGCGATAAGTTAAGATTGTTTAGGCAATTTGCAAATAGTTTGCTTCCTAATGACGGTGGATTTTATTGAGAGGAGTTTTACCGTTGCGAAGTATGTGGCAACTACTCGTTATTTTATTGCTAATAAGTGTTCTTCGTATTTATAAATTTTATTATCCATTTTCTTTGTTTGTTTTCATGCTGGAATAGACGTGGAAGAAGAAAAAGAAGAGGAAGCAGTTGAAGCAGCAGCAGTGAGTGCGAATGTCGCCTTCGCTATCACCTCACACATTTGTCAGGTAGGAATGGATTGTGCTTAATGAGTTGTTGGTGTCTTTGTTGGGTGCAGCAATGGAATGGATGTGCGTTCTTGTGTTGGGTGGAAACGTGCTTTTCGCGTTCACCCGTCGTGGGTCCTTTACCTCACATTGGATGTGTGGTGTGAGGTGCGCTATTTCCACCACTGCGATGTGCGTGTTGTTGGAGCAGCGCATGTGGATGGCGGAGGGGTGGTTGGGGCGGGACAAGGGTTATTTGCTGTGTTGATGTGATCGTTGCTGCGCGGAGTGTTGTGTAGAGGACCTCGGTGATGGTTTAATCGCAGGTTCCTCAGCCTCGACGGCATGAGTCGGTGTCTCTGAGTGAGTGGGTGAATGAGGTAGACGCAGTGGCAGGAGTGGAGGAAGAAGGAGTGGCCAGTGGGAAGCTTTGGCATCACAACGCAGACCGTACTTTGTAGCAGACTTAAATGTTTGCTTGTTGTTTCTTGTGTCCTACCGGTAGTTATGTTTGTGGGTGTTGGCTTTGCATCGCGCTGTACCCTCATACATCGGTTTCTGCATTGTTTGGTTTTTTTCCTTTTCAGATGCTACAACCTTACTTACTCTGGTGATGGTGAAGTAACATTTGATGAGTGTGTGGAATGGTAGGCCGTGTGAGATGTTGGAGTGATTCGCGGTGGCGGTGGCGGTGGCGGCGTCTGCGTCTGGGTGGAGCGAAGTGGATTTTGGCAGGCATGGACGACACGGACTACTACCGCTACTGCTGCGGCTATTATGTCTGCATGTCTTTGTCTTCGCGGGGCATGGGTTGTTGAGTGCGTGGTTAGGTGGATGGATGGATGGATGGCGGAGAGGGAGGGGAAAGGCTAGGGGAGCTCTGCCGTGGGCATGTGTGAAGGTGTGAGGGGGAAGCTCTCTTACGACGACGACGACGATGACGGCAACGATGGATGGGAGCGCTATGGACCAGAGCTGGTCGGTGGGAATTGCGGCATATTTTGCTTCCGAAGGTACGGAAATGTTATTGCTGTGAGAGGGTGGCATTTAATTTATTGCTAGCTGTAAAGGTGATGGGTGGTGGTGCATCGCGTCAGAGGAGGTAGGGAAGTGAGTGGATCTCCGCCTTGGAGTACGTTGGGTGGTAATTGTTGAAGGAGTGTGGCGCCGTTCCCACTACTGCGACTTAGCTTTGCGAAAGAGAATGGAGTGGAAAGGTAGTGGGTTGGTGGACGTGAAGAGGAGGGAGAAGTGGGGTGGGTGGTGTCTGGGGAGAGGAGATGGCGTAGGTGCCATCTTCTCTGTGCAATTAATTACTTAGTGGGTTGGGGGTGATATGTGCGAAGTGAGCAGTGGGAGGTTGTGAAGGTGCTGTGGCACGGTGGTGGGGTGTTAGGTCGCGGTGTTCCTTCGTGTTGGGGTGGGTGGTAAGGGTTGGGTGTGCCTCCCTTGATCAGCGATTTATTCTTGGAAAGACGGTGGTGGGATGCTTCTATCTTACAACTCTTCTTCAACGTTTCAGGTGCAGTGAGTGCAGAATTGCATGAGGGATGGGAGGATGGTAGGTACTCGACGGCGGCGGCGGCGGCGCATCGACAGTTGGTGGACTGGGCTACATCAACTCAAGTGGCGACTCATCCTTCCTATGCTTCTGCCAGTGATGTTGATGCTGCGTTTGCGTGAACATCACCAACGACGGGGACATTCATTCATTCGTGCATCCAACGATCCCTATGGCAACAACAGTTTCGTAAGTTCTCTACATTCATTACGTGTTATTAGTGGCGTCTACCAATTTGTCAAAATTAGTCTCGTCTTTCTGCCACTCGTGGAGACACAAGAGCTTCTGGTTTGTACAGACTCACTGCGGATAACACGTTTTTTGTCAAGGTGCATAAGTGAATTATCCATGTGGGGTTTCCTGTCTTTCTTGGATTTATGTAGAGTCTCTATGCAGTTAACTTGGTCTTTGAAATGCAAGTACTACTATCTTCTACTTTCCAAGTGGACCAACGGTGGTGGTGTGTTTGTAGCAGGTTATATGAATGCTTGTTTAAAGTGCGGCTGGTAAGGCGTTGTTTTTACAGTTAGGTGTTAGGTTTGTTGTATCCTCCCTCGCCGATCTATGGCTTCAATGGACAGTCTTGAGGCCCTGTTCAGCGACTCATCCATCCAGCTATCCACCAGTCCATGCTCTGTCCGGTGTCGTGGAGGACATAGGATGTTTGGAAGAGGTGGTTGAAGGTACCCTCGCGTCTGTGCACTAAATCACACGTAAATTTGCTCCTCTTCTCCTCTTCCCTCTGCCGTCAATGCTACTGATACTGCTTACTGTTAGTAATTTGAAGACTTCCGTTATTATTGTTGTTATTGCTGCCACTATTTGTTATGCTTATTTATTGCTACCGTTGAAGCCAGTAAAGGTGAATGTGTTCATACTGTTTCTCGTGCTTTATTGCTTAATAAAAAGGTGGGAGGCTGGGAAAAGGATTCGCTTAACACCTTCTGCCCTGAGTCTTCTTTGATTCAGCTGTCCACGTGAGGTGTTTTCTGCCTGTGACGTTTGGGTCACAAGTGGCCAGCCAGCCAACCAACCAACGAAACTAGGGTTGTTGCTCACTTGGATCAGATGGCGGCTGGCGTAGTTCATCAAATAAATAGTAAAAGTAATTTCCATTTGGGGACTTTGCTTGCGAGATAATTTCTCGCCCGAAAGGCAGTGATGTGTTGTGAGGGGGAGGAGTCATTTGTCTATTTTTGTGGTGGCGGGGTAGTTGGATAGATGGCTTAGAGTAGGTCATCATTGGGTTATGGTTCGACCTTTGCAACATGGAAAAGTATCATTTCCTGCTATAATTTGCTTGTCGTTGAACAATTCATTGTAAGATTGTAAAGTATTTTTTCTTTCGTAAACAATTTAGAGTCGCCCCAAGTATCTCCGTCTCGCTGATAACAACACTAGACAAGTTGGTTTCGAGGCAGTAAGATTTTGCGCGGTTCTTCTATTGCAGACTTGAATAGACCCAGTCGTCCACTCCAAACGCCTTTGTTGCACAGTGGGTGATGTCGGTACGAGTTTCCTTGTAGACATTGGTGAAAGGCATTGCTTTCTTTGTGCGAAGTGGATTGCTGCGCTACGCTGTAACTATGGAGTTGATTTCTAACAATGCTCTTAGTTACTAGAAACAAAATGCAGGTTTTCTCCAACCCCGTGGAAGGGTTGGGAGGCCAATAGAACCTGGAGTATGGGACGAGAGTAGATGGATCACGCAAAACTAGGACGGTGCGTAGAAAACACCGCATAGCGCTTGTGCCTCATGTTACTCATTTAATTTCAGTAAGAGTGTTTTCTAATGAGGAATTATGAAGCACGAAGGTGTTAAGAGCTTTTGCACGCTCCTGGCAAGGAGTCAGTTGCTGTGCATTCGCTTCATTCATTCCTACATTCATCCATACACCACTGTTGTGACTTATGGCACATAGAGACCGCGTGAAGAAAGGCTTATAGTAATTATGAAAACACTGAAATATTATGTACAAAGTGAGGATAAAACAGTAGCAACGAAGATGGGTAGGAAGTGTCACACCTCCTGCTTTTGCGTTTGCTCGTGGTGATGTTGACACCGTCGCTGGTGCTCTCGCAGAGTCAAGAGAAGGAGTTCACAGGCATTCAGCGGATTGACCTGCGGTCTCGATGGCAAACGCTCCAAATTCAGCTCCAGTCTAACCGAGGACAAGTGAGAGAGAGACGAGGAGGGAGTAACGGACGGGGAAAAGGAAACAGTTAAATGAGAAATCACTGTATTAGGAGCCATTGATTGCGAGGAACGCTCTGTAGTTCCTCAAATGCAACAGCACCCCCTCCTTAAAAGTAGCGCTGTAGGAAACAACTTTAACACTTCCGAAGTCTCCACTTGACCCACATTGTCCACTCCACTACCACCTTTGCTCCAAATCGACTTTCCTACCCGCACTAGCAACACCACCCTCCTCTACAGTGGAAACTGCCGCATTCCAACTCCTCCAATCAACCCTACTTCAGCGTCATATACAATGCATTTGAGGAGTAGAACTTTGAATGTAAAACCATCAGAAGAAACAGATAATCGTGTCAATCGGTTGATGGACTGCACCGCCGTGCCTTCGGAAAGCAGAGACTTACCAATGCCTGCCAACACCGCCATCTTGAAGGGAAAGGTCACAGTGTTGCTAATTTTCGCCCCCAATTGACTCATTCAGCACAACCCTCCAACCTCGTAGTTGACACGCCTGAGCGATTGTCGGAGAAGACCACCTCACAACCACCCGACTACGTCTAGTGGCATTCCGAATGCACGCATTTCTGTTCCATTCATCAATTAGTCGATCATACATTCTAAAATTCCTCGACCCGACCCCACCACAACTCCCATCTCCCTCCCCCTTCTCCTGGTTGGAGGGTTCGTGATGAAGACTGAAAACGCCCACCAGAATGAAACTTCCCAGATGCGAATTCAGGTCAAATTGACTTGTGCATTGCCGCGAAGTACAATGACTCTTCCAAAATCGTTGGATCAAACGACAGCCTAATCGAACGCGTGGGTGTGAATGTCGAAGCATTAAGAAAAAGAGGACACCTACGTGACGAGTCGACGCAGTAGGCTCCTTCTACACTCATGCGGTTGATGACGTCGGAGAAGGAGTCTCACCTCTGGTCTCACTGGCAGTCGGGAAAGCGCAGTAGACCAAAGACGTCGCACAAGGCAGAGAAGGGTCTGCATCTCATTCACACAATCAGTGGGCAAGACAAAGTCGGGCGGCAGTGCCTCGCAGAGGATCGCCAACAAGGCTGCGATACGAGCAAACAGACGAAGGCTCTGTACCAAAGAACAAGTCCACCACACCAACGAGTCAATGCATCGGTCAACCTGTAATCTTCATTTGGATACTCTAGCAAAAAGGCCTCTTTATCCTACCTACTACGAGCATTCCAATCCCTCCCTCTCTTTTACCAAACCTATTCCACGCGATCGCGACAGGAACAACCATAACACACTTGGCCCACCAGACTGGAGCAAGACATTCGGCCCAAAACACGTGGTGCCACTGGTGGTAGAAGTGGGTAACAGCGATTGAGATAAAAAGCGTCTTCCCACTAGTGCATAATGCGGCAACTCGTAGAAGCTCTCATTTGAAACCACCAATTGACCAACGGGGGGAAGGAGGACGGCGGCAATTCAACTCACTCACCGAGGTACCAGGCTTTGCTCTTGACAACCGATGCAGACTGCCAAAGAGGAACTCCACCACGGACTGCGATTGTGAAGAATCGCCCTCGTCCAACACCCGACGCCGCCACCATATTTCCAATGTGCCAACGTCGGCGCTGTTCACAGCCACTGTCAGGTTGAGCATCACTGCGACGGCTGCCAGTGCAACCTCCTCATTGGGGACAGAACGGTTGCAAAGATGCAGCAGACGTAGGAGAAGATGAGGCAGATACTCTGCACTCTCTTCACCTCCTTCACAGTCCCCACACTGTGATGTCGATGTCGCTGGCACAGTTGAAGTTGGAGTTGTAAGAAGCCAGAGGCAAACCTCACGAGAGAAACGAGTGGCGGTTTCTGGGTTGAGATGGAAAAGAGGGATTTGATTAACCTAGAGGCGTAAGTTATTTTCGACTTTGCGTGGACCCAACCAGACGAGGAAATGTGCGCAGACAAGCCGAAAATTTTCCACCTCCATCTAACGTGGTCTTCCCTCCCCTTTCCTTCCATCGTCAACTTATGCATTCATCCCTTCAAACAGACAACCTGTCGACGTAGTGAAGGTTCACCTCTCAATTTAGACTTTGGATGACTGGTCACACTCACTCCCAATCAATCCACGTGGCCATCAACATGTCATCCATCATCATCATCCATTCCGCTGGGCCTCGACCTCGACCAATCTCCTTCAAACCCTTGGCTCCAACCACTCCAACCAACCAATTATTCCCTGATTCACTGAATCAACTCAACTAACCACCTTTTCGGTCACCATTTTCTCCATCAGTCAAGTCTTTTGTCAAACCCACAATCCCTGCGTCTATCTTCGCTGCCAATATTTATAATAATTAACTCATTTAAGAGTGAAATTAAACATCCTCAGGCATGTATGTGCATACCCAAATGACCAAGAGCGTGCAATACACTCGTGACAGACGTATAGCGCAGCAGGTTGGCCAGAGCACAGCGAGCACGAGCACCAAGTGTGTTGTGTGGACGAGCACGCGCCTGCAGAGTCGCCTCACTCAAACGTCGACGCACTGCAGCAGCGCTGCCGGCGCCGACACAACAACGCACGCGATGTCCACGCCAAGCCGACTGAATGACGACAGCCGCCCGCCGTCTACGGCGCAACCAACGCTGCAGTCCTGAGGCCCGCCAGTTGCGCTGAATCACATGGGCTGCCTTGCAGTAAAAGTTAGCAGTGGGAAAGGATTAGCGCTGTTGGAAGACGTTTATAGTGAAGACTGGCAGTGCGAAGGAGACAGGATTATTGCCTAAGTACTTGCTGTGGACATTAATGAGGCGTGAGTTCATACCATTGAAGACAAAGCATGTTTATTTTCCAAGTTCACGGCCAAATTCTAACAACTAGGAAGAGGGGTGCGGGCAATTGTATCCAAGATCCTGCTACTGTTAGCACGATAATGCACCACGTGAAGCGAGGGCAACAGTGCTCCGCACTAATAAATGTAATTCAGGTTAGGTAGACATCCCAGCAATTAGTAGAAAACCAGGACTACTTAAATCGGTTCGGGTAGCACGGGAGGCAGATGACAATGACAGGGTGGAACTGATGCCAAATGTCACATCGAACTAACGAGCACATGATTGTCATGCCCTGCCCTCCACGACTGCGGCTGCTAAAACCTCTTGATGTGAGTCGGGTTATTAAGGAACTAATTCGAAAAAGGTGACTCTTGTAGTTAGTGCTGTTTGGTGATTACCCTCTCCTCGGCGCGTTTTTGATGCCCAACTCGTGACCATCTGTAGGCGCGTTGAATGGTGATTGCAGTAAGCACTTTGCCTTGGCGCTCAAGAAGGCAGGCCCGCCACCAGTGCTGAATGCGTCGGACAGCATGCAGTGTGTGCAGAAAAGAGCGCCGTTGCCTCACAGCGCGCCACCGACGTTGGATGATGCAAGCGGCGGTTGTGCGTTCATGACAAAATGCTAGCCATCTACGCACATGCCTTTGCAGAGTCAGTAGGGCTTTCATTTTCACCTTTAAAAAGAGAACAAGTACAGGTAGACCACGACGACTACAGAGACACAGATGAAGGGAGAGGGAGAAGGATAATTGATAGAGGTAGATGATGAACTACTCCACAGAAAGAAAATGGTTCAATCCAAGGTAAACGACGACGCGCACGTAAAACGCTTTCCTTAAAAGATTGAGGGGTTTTAGAGTACAACAATGAAATAGTAAAGCACGGTACCGATTTGCGCGCAGAAAGATGCGCCCAAATCGACTGCCAATTTAGACTCAACACAGATCTCTTGTGTAGCATAGCTGAGCTTCAGGGTTTAAGTTGTCATCTGTCACAGGAGGACGTCTAATTCCAACTCCTGACGAGCAGATGTGGCGTGTCTTCAGTGACCAGGCGAAATACAATCATTTACCGGCCAATCTTGTGCTGCATTGGCTGGTGCCTGGAGCCATCTACGCCGTGCTGCATTCTCGGCTCGTCGAATACTCTCTAAAATCATGTTCCGACACTCCGACAGCCAAATAAACTCATGGGATACAAGGCGTCTACATGTTTGCATTTTCGTTGAAAGTGGTGAAGTGAAAAACGGAATGGGCAAACAATTGTCTCGGCAGCCATTCGAATGGCATAACGAAGACACAAAAATAGCAGGTATCGACGCATACAGGACTGAAATAATGGAGGAGGAACGAGGAGAGAGAAGGCAACAGTGTCAAAATTAACTAACCTCAACATCTCGCCTCACGAGGTAGGCCCTAGCAGCTGCCTGCAGTTGAACAGCCAGACACAGGCGCCTCCTGTGGGCGAGAACGCTTCGCCACCGACGCTGGATGGAACAGACAACCTGACGCTGAAGAAGGAATTGACGCCGTTGTTGACGACCTCGCCACCAGCGTTGAATGACCACGGCGGCTGAACGCGTCTCGCGAGTTTTCTGACAGGCGTGTCGAGTGAGGACACCGCGACAAAAGGCTTGAAGACGAATCACATTTGACCGAAGGTCGATAAATCTGTGAACGGTTTGGCGAGAAGACGCGAATCAATGATGCAAAGCAGGGAAACGGATGTCTGGAAAGGTGATCTTGTAAGACTTTGAAGGATAGACGGGATTTTTGAACCAGTAGAAGCAACCTTGAATTGGACGTTTAGACAGTGGAAGGTCTAGTGAAATAACTAAATACTGAATTGCACTGGTCAAAATGGAAAAACCTCAAAGCGAATGCGTAGGCATCCAGGGCAGTGAGTGGATACTCTGGGTAGAAATACATTTTTTCACAAGTCATGCCAGTGAAAGCAAGGTGTTGCAAAGGATGGCTAGACAACCCCAAAGTTGAGGAGGAGGAGGAGGAGGAGGAGGAGGAGGAGGATTCAAGTGGGATGGTCTCAAGTGGATGATGGAACCCTGCGATGGTGCCTTAGGGGTGTTTTGAAGCGGCAGATGTGTACTTAAAGTAGAAACTGTGGGATAGTTGATCATCGGTTTGGATAGAGCATTTTCGAAAGAATGCAAAAAAGATCGAAGAAAGCAAAAGAATCGGGAAGTGGACTACGAGAATGCACGAACAGCAGTCTTCGAAGAGTTTCCACGCTTTGAGTGTCGAGGTCGCGAATGAAGGGGAATCACAAATGATTTGGTTTGAAGTAATGGATAAAAATTTTCCCCGAATTGTCTACATCTGTTAGAGTTGAGTAAGATGGAAGGGGTTTGAGACTGTTTTGAAGCAGAACTGATGAGCACCAACCTGCGTCTGGCAGCATACGCCCTCCACGCGCTCTGAATGATCACCGCAGCGTTGACGCGAATGTCTAGAAGTTGTCGCTGACGCGCCAGAACTCTCTGTCGAGCAAGAAAGGCTCTGGCATGCGACTGAACCTCCACGACGAAGCAGAGCTTTTGCCGACACCGCTGACGCGCCTTAAGCCATCCGCGTACAGCACGCTGGATACGCATCGCGGCTTCAACAACACTTGTCTCTGTGAAAGTACTGCCAGAGGTGGGTTCCAGCGCCTCGCCCTTCTCGAAAGCATTAGCAGCGACAGTTTCATCGACTTCCACCTCGATGGAAGTATTGGCCGAGGAGGAGGAGGAGGAGGAGGAGGAGGAGGAGGAGGAACAAAGACTGCAAATTGTTGGAAGAAGAGGGACAACAGATTTGGGACGAAATTGTGTGCCTTGTGTCGCACTGAAAAGAATGCAACGAAATCGAAAGTACTCGACTTGGTCGGTCGTAAAGCATAAGGAATTGCACATCTAAATAAATGACGTAAAGCTCCGCAAAGCTTGCGTCCTCTGAAACAACTTCTAGGAAAAATGAAATATTTGAGAGCCAGGAAAACAGGGAATTCCTGAATGTACGACCTAGCAGCTAATTGGATGTATGGTCAAAAGAGTGTCATAACAGCTAGATCTTCTGAAAGCGATCCTTTGACACCATTTGGACTTTGAAATCCTAGTGGACCCACCGATTCTGCCTCCAACGCGTCTGAATGATGCGAGCGGCGTGGTTCTCCACAATACGACGCAGACGAGACGCGAGGCGAGGTAGGCTAAAGTGGTAAGCACGATACCTGGAGGAAGAAAAGCGCTGGGACACTGTTGGTTGGCCCTGGCGGTGGTGGAATTTGATGAGATGGTAGTCGCCGTGGTGGGAAGGTCTGGACCGACGCTCAACAGCATTGGGACGTCACCCAGGTGGCAGAGCTATGGAATGGCAGAGATCATTTGGCCATCATCTGTTCACTCATCGATTTGCATCTCGAAAACCCTCAGCTTATTCACCTGTCAGGAGATTGGACTAACCTACCGACCTAGAGATTTGTACCCATCCCGTGGACACGATCAAGCAGAATCCATCTATGACCCTACAAGCCATGAAACTGAGCCCACTCGGTTGTCCTTTCCTTCATTAAAACAGCCGATCGCTTGTTCAGTCTTTCGTCATTCATTCATTTACTGCCTTCCTTCATGATCCAACAATTCATCTGCAGCGTAGATGCGTCTACACATCTACTCTTAGCTGACTTGCACAGATGAACATTCCGACGATGCACCAACTAATGGAAATGGGTACTATACACACCTCTTCAACAAGCAGCGTCAACAGCAGGACCGAAATCAGTTCACTCACCCTCTGCTGAAAGAGCCGCAGATTGGCCGCATTGTTGCGCAACAGCAGGGGATGAGGAGTGTCCGCATGAAGGTGTGCTGTCAGCGTGGTGGCATCGCGAACCAGACCACGTGGCAAGAGGGTGGGAAGGTAGAAGTGCAAAATGTAGCAAAAGACGCGACCGTCTGAGAAGGATTGGTCTAGGTTCTCCACCTACCAACGTTATAAGGTGAAATGAATCAAAACGAACTTAAATAGCCAAGAATTAAGCAGATGTTGTTGTTGCATTGGACACTTGTTGTAATTGCACTCCATTAAGAATTAACTCATCTAAGTTGAATTAATTTTCGAGAAGCACCATTGAACACAGCCTTACTGCGGTCGGACGAATGGATAAATTCGGCACGAAAGAAACAGACGAGTGTTGTGCTGGAAGTTGAATACCTCTAAGCCTGCCCGAACAACGATGCGAAACCAGAAACTCAACCCAAAATGCGCACCTTGACATCGTCATAGCCACCAGCGCAACACACCGCCCTGGCCCACAGAAAGAGGATCCGCTGATTGCACTCCATCTCTATGAATGGGT
This sequence comes from Taenia hydatigena, assembly GCA_036345935.2. Classification (NCBI taxonomy): domain Eukaryota; kingdom Metazoa; phylum Platyhelminthes; class Cestoda; order Cyclophyllidea; family Taeniidae; genus Taenia; species Taenia hydatigena. Next base: position 52,206 of record JADWOT020000215.1, on the reverse strand, counting down.
TGTTCATTTCGTCATCACCGACGCACAACGACGCGTCGGTCACGAGGAGGGCTGCGACATCGCGACGCAAAGAAGTGTCGGTGGCGGTGGTAGTCGTGAGATTAGTGAGATGGAAGATTTCAGAGCGAAGAGCGTGTGGATCAAGGAGAGCCGTGACCTGGAAGCGTAAAAGAATGAACCAGAGGAGGGAGAGCGTTTTCGCCCGGTGACCGTTCACGATGTCGCGTTCGGTGATTGGCTTGCCTGGTCAAAGAGCAAAGAATTACAGGGTGACCGGATGAATGAATTGATGGAGCGCAGAGGCAGAGAGGCATTTAGGGTGGATAAAGTATATGATGGGAGAGGTGGTTTTGAAATAGAAACAAAAAAAATTAAGGGAGACGTGGTGATTCAGAAGATGAAAAGACACAAAAGTGAATACGACCAGACTGGAATCGAGGAAACTAATGACAAAAAGGACACCATAATAGATAAACATGTATGGAAGGGAAAAGGTTGAGAAGGAGAGCGGGCTCACCAGTAGCAGTCGAGAGACCACGTCTGCCGGCAACAGTCTCAAATGCGGAGAGAGCCAGTTGCACATTGTGGATCTTCTGTAGTCGACTGATGGCCGGGAAGCGCACCAAATTCATGAGGCTGCCGCTATGGGCGGGAAAAATGGTCTGCGCATCTGGCAGCAGTAGATCAGCCAATTTTCTAGTGGAATAAAGTGAAGGTGCTGACCATGAGAAAAATGAGCCAAAATAGCTAAGAGAGGACAGCGGCTCCCTCCGACATTAGTGCTTATAGGGACCCAAATGAACATGCAATGAATTTGCCAAACTGAGCTAGTCGAGCGATGAAATTGAATAAGGAGGAATTCGGAAAAGAGCCGATGAATTAATTTGAAATAATAACCTGGAAACCTATTTGACCAAACAATCACATTGTTACTCAAGGAGAGTCCGAAGCACACGCTACTTCTAAGTAGCACGTGAGTAGAAGAAAGGTGTGGGTGATGACTTACACCAGACGGAGGCCATCTCGTAAGTCCACGGCGAGATTGGTGACGGTGAAATCGAACTCATCGAGAGGTTTTTGGACAACAGAGAGATTTGCACCGAGGACGGCTAAGCTGCGAGCCAAGTTTGTCTCCCGTGAGAGGTAGACGCGGCCGAGACCTTGGCACACTTCCACTGAAGACTAAAGTGTGCGAAATGTTACCCACTGCTATGGGGTCCGATTAGAGTCATGCGGAGACCCAAGATCGTGTGAGAAAACAACATTCAAGGTGCCAGTGATTGGGAAATGTCTAGTATTTTGAGCTAGTGTGCGTATGCACATGCTACTTAGCAGTTCGGTTCTTACAACGAACGCAAGCTTCAGTGCTTTCAGGGTAGGCAGGATCTTCCAAAAAGAGTACTGCATAACGAGATATGAAGACACTCGTTCCCATGGGTGAGGACCATGCAACATGATCGAAGCTTCGCCTTAAGCTGTGGGTTGGGAACCGTTAAAATTTGTCCAGACAACCCACATCCACTACATAGAGTACTGCGTCCAAAGTTCAAAAGCAATGGTCCTTGAGGATTCAATGTAGTCTGCAAATCACAGAAATATACCATCAGCTACGCAATGTCCGATCACCGCGGGTGGTGATGAAAACCCTCCCATGCTACTTCTATATGGAGCTGATCAGTAGGCTGCCAGTCAAAACGATTATCTGGACGACTTCAATCGGTTTCCTTAGGCACTCCAAGTCGGTGCCATCTGAGAGATTGGCACCGTCTATTGAAACAAACAGTTATTTGTTAAATCTAAAGTTTACAATGCATGCAAATATCATCATAACACTTGAAAGACAGGTGTAGAAGCAGACAGAAATCGAAGCAGCAAATCAAGCCTATCAAAGCTATGAACAATAAGCTGGTCGACCACAACCACAATTTGATAAAATCCGAATAGAACAATGCGGTTGTTCTCGGAACCTGTTCCATCAATCTGGCTACCACCTTTCTTATGGAGCTCCCGACAGTTTGAATGTTGCAGGAGTAAAGTTTAAAGGGGAAGAGAAACATAGCAACAGACCCAAATAGATCAGCGGGTACAACTAACCTTCACTGGAGCCGATACATTGAAAAGGCATGGATCGAGTCGCAATATCCTCTTCATCTTTGCCTGATCCAACAGCCAAATGAGGGTGAGACAGCGTTTAACTATCTGCTGGTTGTAGTGTTCAGCATAGGATACCGCTGCAAATTTAGACAGTCGTCCATTAGTCGAGTGTGTCAAGAAAAAAACGTAAGAGATGAGAAGGGATGTGTTTTGTTCGGTTTTGCCTACCTCCCGCCGATCTCCAGTTCGCAAGTAACATCGCGTCGTCCTCATCTCCTCCTGCTGAGTTGGCTCTTCTCCTCCTCCTCCTCCTCCCTTTCTTCGTTGGCAGCGGAGGCACATCAGCGAAGAGGTACTTGTGAATTCGCTTGCTCAAAGCGACAGCTTTTGCTGGAGCGACAATGGGCACTTCTAGGGGCCGAACGAGCTCTGTCAGGACGGCCACACAAGGCGAGAGCCAAGCGGGTGCGTAGTGGGAGGTGAAGAGGTCACAGATGCAACGTTGAAGACCTATTTTAGGTGGATGAAGAATAACAATGTTTCTCAACTCCTGCCGATTTCCTCCGTTCGTCTAGTCGTGTACTCACCAATCATTCGAGCTAAAAAGTAAAGGAACTTGGGGCGGATTGAAGAGAGCTAATAAAGAGGACGTGAGCGATCCTTCCTACTTATTGTTTTCTCGAGTTCCCGCTCCTTTCATCATGACTATTTTGACGGAGTGTTGACAAGTTTATGGAAAAAAAAACCTTCAAACTGTTGTGTCAACAATCGTTGAAGAATCCAACGCCGCACCCTTGACATGGAAAGTGCATTCAGAAAGCTTTGATCAGGCGCTTTATGCTGAATTTTAAAGGCGGGACGGAGTGAATAACGAGGACCAGGGTTAGGTTTAGAAAGATGCAATTCTCGATGTTCAAACCAAATGGAAGATGATATGTGCTGGCAGACAGAACGTGAAGATTCACGCGAGTGGATGCAGCACGGGTACCCATGTACCAACCGAGACCCTGAGGACGAGTAGAAGATCGTGCGTGAGTGAATGACCGAGAACAGACACATTCATGTGCAGATGTGACCTGATCGGTCCCAAATCAATGGACGACCATACTCGATAGTGCTGTGACCCAGACATAGTTGAGGATAGTTTAGCCTGCACATCTGTACACAGACCAGTGGTTAGTGAAGCTTGTTTGACAAATGCAGTGCCATTTTCTCCCACGGCGTTACACTACAGGCAGAGTAGAATGCGATCATGTGAGGCAAAGCGAACCAGGAAAACTACGACCAATCAAACAATCATTCACCCTTATCAGCACGAAAGTTGAGGTCTCGATTGACTGCCAGTCTCTGGTCATCAATCTGGCGTTCGATGCGATGTGCAGGTGCAGCGAAGGTTGGAGAGTGGAGGAGACGCAGAAGGGCCGCACGGGTGCCTTCTGTCCAGGCTGCAGAAACACCGTCAGAGACAGAAAGTTGGGTGACTTGGCCAGTGGCAAAAAGGTGATTTAGCCACCGAGTGAAGCCCGTCTCATTGGCTGCCGAGAGGGCGGCTGAAGCGTCCCAACCAAAGATGTTGGTATTACTTTTGCTGATTTTTGCGGCGGAAGTGACAGTGGTGTTGCCGGTTCCGCTGCGACAAGCACCGGTGGCGAAGATGACGCCAGCGTCTAGAAGCACAGCAGTAGCAATAGAAAGGAATTTAGGTGCGGTCAATCAATCCCTCATTTCATTCCCCTATTCACCAGTTATATTGGCCACCGTATTCACCAAACTTTCGCAATTCCAAAAACGATTTAAGCTTATTTGGAATAAACAATATGTAGCTTAACTGAAACGCATGGCTCCCATTAATTTCTAAGCGAAGCCGAAATCCTCCCTAAACCATTCAATTTAATGTCGAAAAGGACGACTACAGTCCCTGTGATCTATGCCGCAATGAGACAAGTAAGATCACCAAAACTACCACAAATTGCCCCCGTCAGGTAGTTGGTTGCGAAGATATCACCTAGCGTCAGAAATCATTTACGTGGGCAAACTCGGATCCCGACAAGCTACCAACCCAAACAACTAAGGGGGGTTAAGATATCAACCACGGGCGTCATTGTAGGCCTGATGTATACTTATCGTATTTTGTTTGAACTCGGGTTTGCAGAACTGAAGTAGTGAGTTGTGGGACAGTTTAGAAGGTGGAGAATAGGGTATGCAGAGAAAACTTCCGTAAAGTCAGAAAATAACCGCTTTTAACGGTCGTGGACAGATCTAGAACCTAGGCCAACATAACCCCAATGGCACTGAGTGTGAGATATAAGAAGTGTGACCTTAGGTTAGGTGGTGTTCGGTAAGTAGGAGAGAGCACTGGTGTGTGTGTGTGTATTGCATGACATGAATGAATGGAGGAATGCGATGGAAGTAAAGTTGGAGGGATTAGTAGAAATGAAAGGAGAAAAGGAAGGAGGAAAGAGGGAGAGAGGGAGACAAGGTGGAGAGAGGGAGGGAAGGAATGTTGTTGAATGAGACACAGCCACCTTGAAGTTGGGATGCGAGATAGGGCGAATGAGACACGAAGGAATGAGAGAAGCTGTGTGGTTTGTCGATTGGACGGTGGGAGGAGGTGAGAGGAAAGGGTGAACAAAGTGTCATTGGTTGTCAAATTAGACAATCATTTGTTCACTGAATGCAAGGCCTATCATCACGTAGGACACACATCAAGGACGACATCGTTATTCATTAGTCTGGCTAATAACTACTGACTTCTTACACTCTGTCAACTTCTCCTACGCTGTTACTTTGAATGACATAGGCGAAAATGAAATTGGATAATGATAATTGGGAGAAGGGCACAACAATTGTATGTTAGATGTGGGGTAAACGTGAAATGAAATGAGTCCTGTTTCTGCTTCTAAGTGTGCGAGAAGGAAGGTGTGAATGATATAGCGATGAATGCATTCATTTGTCACGTCAAAGTGAAACACTAATGAAGGGGACGAGGTGGGCCACAGGGTTGGAGCAAAAAAGTCAGGCCACACAATGAATAAGGTTGATGTGCCTACTAAAAAGTTGGCTCCGCATTTTTAGAATTGCGCGAGATGCGTTGGTAAAGAAAGAAATGATGCTGTCACACATGTGTTACGTGGCTTAGTGGAAGGTAAATGGGTTGGGTATTGCAGTGGTTAGGAGAAAACCAACTGGCCATTAGGGATAAGGAGTGGTGGGTAATGAAGGTGTGTTGAAATGGATGAGGCAGCTGCATAATTGGAAGAAGAGAGGGCGAGTTGGTAGTGGGTGCAGAGGAAAAGAGCCGGGAGTCAGATCGAAGTGGAAGAGTTTTTGTTGTTTTGAAGGAAGGTAAATGGTGAATGGGGATGAGATTGGGGAGGAAATACTTATGAGAGGGAGGGAATGTTGTTGTGGGAGTAATAGAGGTCTACTAGCAGTGTATAAGTAGTAGTGGGTAGGGAGGGAGGCAGTAGGTGTACTAGTGGGATATAAGTAGTGTGGCCTTAGGTTAGGTGGTGTTTGGTAAGTAGGTGGTGTGTGTATAGCATGACATGAATGAATGAATGAATGAATGAATGAATGAATGAATGAATGAATGAATGAATGAATGAATGAATGAATGGAGGAATGGAGGAATGCGATGGAAGTAAAGTTGGAGGTAATGAATGAGAAGCGATTAGTAGAAATAAAGTTAGAAAAGGAAGGAGGAAAGAGGGAGAGAAGGGGTGTTGTTAGAGTAATGGAGGTAGGACGTCTACTAGCAGCGTATAAGTAGATGAGGCGAAGTGGTGCGTCTACTGGTAAGTTGTAAGTAGTGGCGTATTAATTTGGCTGAGTAGTTGTGGTGATGGGTGGGTAAAGTGTGGAAAGTCTTTTATTAAGGTTGTAGGAGGAGGCACAGGACCCGAGGCTGATAACCAACCAAAAGAAAGAGGAAGCAAGAGGGTGGAGCAGAAAGGAGGGAATGAGATGGGGGAATAGGGGGAGAAAGAAAGAAAGAGGATGAGAATGCTTGGATGAATGAATGAATGAGTGAGTGAGTGAATGAATGGAGGAATGCGATGGAAGTAAAGTTGGAGGGATTAGTAGAAATGAAAGGAGAAAAGGAAGGAGGAAAGAGGGAGAGAGGGAGACAAGGTGGAGAGAGGGAGGGAAGGAATGTTGTTGAATGAGACACAGCCACCCTGAAGTTGGGATGCGAGATAGGGCGAATGAGACACGAAGGAATGAGAGAAGCTGTGTGATTTGTCGATTGGACGGTAGGAGGAGGTGAGAGGAGAGGGTGAACAAAGTGTCATTGGTTGTCAAATTAGACAATCATTTGTTCACTGAATGCAAGGGCTATCATCACGTAGGACACACATCAAGGACGACATCGTTATTCATTAGTCTGGCTAATAACTACTGACTTCTTACACTCTGTCAACTTCTCCTACGCTGTTACTTTGAATGACATAGGCGAAAATGAAATTGGATAATGATAATTGGGAGAAGGGCACAACAATTGTATGTTAGATGTGGGGTAAACGTGAAATGAAATTAGTCCTGTTTCTGCTTCTAAGTGTGCGAGAAGGAAGATGTGAATGAAATAGCGATAAATGCATTCATTTGTCACGTCAAAGTGAAACACTAATGAAGGGGACGAGGTGGGCCACAGGGTTGGAGCAAAAAAGTGAGGCCACACAATGAATAATGTTGATGTGCCTACTAAAAAGTTGGCTCCGCATTTTTAGAATTGCGCGAGATGCGTTGGTAAAGAAAGAAATGATGCTGTCACACATGTGTTACGTGGCTTAGTGGAAGGTAAATGGGTTGGGTATTGCAGTGGTTAGGAGAAAACCAACTGGCCATTAGGGATAAGGAGTGGTGGGTAATGAAGGTGTGTTGAAATGGATGAGGCAGCTGCATAATTGGAAGAAGAGAGGGCGAGTTGGTAGTGGGTGCAGAGGAAAAGAGCCGGGAGTCAGATCGAAGTGGAAGAGTTTTTGTTGTTTTGAAGGAAGGTAAATGGTGAATGGGGATGAGATTGGGGAGGAAATACTTATGAGAGGGAGGGAATGTTGTTGTGGGAGTAATAGAGGTCTACTAGCAGTGTATAAGTAGTAGTGGGTAGGGAGGGAGGCAGTAGGTGTACTAGTGGGATATAAGTAGTGTGGCCTTAGGTTAGGTGGTGTTTGGTAAGTAGGTGGTGTGTGTATAGCATGACATGAATGAATGAATGAATGAATGAATGAATGAATGAATGAATGAATGAATGAATGGAGGAATGGAGGAATGCGATGGAAGTAAAGTTGGAGGGATTAGTAGAAATGAAAGGAGAAAAGGAAGGAGGAAAGAGGGAGAGAAGGGGTGTTGTAGGAGGTAGGACGTCTACTAGCAGCGTATAAGTAGATGAGAGGAGGAGGCGAAGTGGTGCGTCTACTGGTAAGTTGTAAGAAGTGGCGTATTAATTGAGTAGTTGTAGTAGTAGAGTGAGTAAGTGCACCGGTGGGAATGGGTGGGTGGGTGGGTAGGTGGGTGCGTGCGTGCGTGCGTGTGTGGGTACGAGAGGCGAGGCGAGGCGAGGCGACAGAGTGCATTGTGGGAATGGGTGCATGTGGGCTGGCATGGGCTGTGGGAGAACGACACAACGGAGACAGACGGAGTAGGAGGAGGAGGAGGAGGAGAAGGAGAGGGAATTGGAGGGAATGTTGGTGATAATACTGGTGGGAATGAGTAGGAAAAAGGAAGAATTGGGATGTAAAAGGGGGAAAGAAGAGAGCGATGGGAAGGAAGAGGTAGAAGAGCGTGAGAAATGAGTAGAGGAAGAAGGGAGTGGGTATAAGTGGCCCTATAGGAAGAGTGAGAGTATAGACTGCAGAATACACGTAAAAAAAGCAGTTAAACGGAAAAGGGAGGGAAAGCCTGGTAGAGGCGGGGCCTTGCGGCGGGGGTGGGACTGCCCCCAGGGATTTTAAACCGCGCGGGTTTCGCCCCCCACCGCGATAACCCCTTACATGCGTGGTAACTGGTCCTGCTGCGCCCCGGCTGGTTCTCGGTTGTCGGAGGTGCGCGATAACTCATTACGGCTGGACCAAATACAAGATAATGTGCCCCTGCGGGCCCCTTTGGCCGTCCGGGCTGGTCCTTGACCTTGGGACTGGCCAATAGCGTGCGTCCGCGCCTGTCTGGGGCAGTCTGTGACCTTGACACCAGCCAATGGGGGTCCGCCAGTGTCCCACGTCGACTAAAATCCATGACGCCTGACGTCATTTGACCTTGAAGCCGACATCCAGGGCCGCCCAATGACCTTGAGTTCGACCAATGGGAGTCTAGAACGGCCTGATGACGTCACTCAAACGTGGGGTCACGTGACTTTAAGGTCAACAGCAATCAATACCTGGCCACCTAATGACGTCATCCTACCTTAAAGTCGACGCCAATCGATATCCAGGGCCCCCTAATGACGTCATCCGACCTTAAAGTAGACGTTAGTCGATGTTCAGAGCGGCGAAATACGTCATTTGACCTTGAAGTAGACATTAATCGATATCCGGGACCACCGAATGACGTCATATGACCTTGAAATAGACATCAATCAGTATCCAAGGCCACGTAATGACGTCATCTGACCTTAAAGCTAACGCTAATCGATATCCAGAGCCAATAAATGACGTCATCTGACCTTGAAGTAGATATTGCCGCCTAGTGACGTCATCTGACCTTAAAGTAGACATAAATCGATATCCAGGGCCACATAATGACGTCATCTGACCCAGAAGTAGACGTTGATCGGTATCAAAAACCACCTAATGACGTCATCTGACCTTGAAGTAACCAATAATCGATATCCAAGGCCACGTAATGACGTCATCTCACCAAAAAGTAGGTGGTAATCGATATCAAAAACCACCTAATGACGTCATCTCAACCCACGTAGGCTTCAAGTCTACTAAAATCAATATCTAGGGGTCATCCGATGACGTCATGTGACCTTGAAACATTTCCGTGGCCTGGATATCGATTGGCCCCCCTCCCAAGGTCACTGGAGGTGTTTTTCTCTCCCCCGGATCGATAAATCCCCTCCCCAAGGTCACGTGACGTCATTTCCGTGGCCTGGATATCGATTAGCCCCCCTCCCAAGGTCACTGGGGGTGTTTTTCTCCCCCCTGGTTCAAAAAATCCCCTCCCCAAGGTCACGTGACGTCATTTCCGTGGCCTGGATATCGATTAGCCCTCCTCCCAAGGTCACTGGGGGTGTTTTTCTCCCCCCCGGGATCGATAAATCCCGCCCCCAAGGTCACGTGACGTCATCTCCGTGGCCTGGATATCGATTAGCCCCCCTCCGAAGGTCACTGGGGGTGTTTTTCTCCCCCCGGGATCGATAAATCCCGCCCCCAAGGTCACGTGACGTCATTTCCGTGGCCTGGATATCGATTAGCCCCCCTCCCAAGGTCACTGGGGGTGTTTTTCTCCCCCGGATCGATAAATCCCGCCCCCAAGGTCACGTGACGTCATTTCCGTGGCCTGGATATCGATTAGCCCCCCTCCCAAGGTCACTGGGGGTGTTTTTCTCCCCCCCGGGATCGATAAATCCCGCCCCCCACATGACGTCATTTCCGTGGCCTGGATATCGATTAGCCCCCCTCCCAAGGTCACTGGGGGTGTTTTTCTCCCCCCCGGATCGATAAATCCCCTCCCCAAGGTCACGTGACGTCATTTCCGTGGCCTGGATATCGATTAGCCCCCCTCCCAAGGTCACTGGGGGTGTTTTTCTCCCCCCCGGATCGATAAATCCCGACCCCGAGGTCACGTGACGTCATTTCCGTGGCCTGGATATCGATTAGCCCCCTCCCAAGGTCACGGGGGTGTTTTTCTCCCCCCCGGATCGATAAATCCCGCCCCCAAGGTCACGTGACGTCATTTCCGTGGCCTGGATATCGATTAGCCCCCCTCCCAAGGTCACTGGGGGTGTTTTTCTCCCCCCCGGATCGATAAATCCCGCCCTCAAGGTCACGTGACGTCATTTCCGTGGCCTGGATATCGATTAGCCCCCCTCCCAAGGTCACTGGGGGTGTTTTTCTCCCCCCCCGGATCGATAAATCCCGCCCCAAGGTCACGTGAAGCGTATTTCACGTGGACTGGATATCGATTAGCCCCCCTCCCCAAAGGTCACTGGGGGTGTTTTTCTCCCCCCGAATCGATAAATCCCGCCCTCAAGGTCACGTGACGTCAGTTCCGTGGCCTGGATATCGATTAGCCCCCCTCCCAAGGTCACTGGGGGTGTTTTTCTCCCCCCCGGATCGATAAATCCCGCCCCAAGATCACGTGACGTCATTTCCGTGGCCTGGATATCGATTAGCTCCTACCGCAAGGTCACTGGGTGTACTTTTAGCGCGAGTGGATCGATAAATCCCGCCCCCAAGGTCATGTGACGTCATTTGCTTGGCCTGGATATCGATTTCCCCCTCTTCCAAGGTCACTGGGTGTACTTTTGTGGCGAGAGGATCGATAAATCCCGCCCCAAGGTCATGTGACGTCATCTCCGTGGCCTGGATATCGATTAGCTCCTCCCCCAAGGTCACTAGGTGAGTTCTGGTCTCTTTTAAACGCAGCGTCTTCTCCTTTTTCTGCATTTCTCGAAAATTTTTACTTTTTTTGTCATTTTTTTTCTCCTTCTCCTAATACCAATATCTTTTTAACATGGTGTGACACATTGCCCTTGAAGTTTTTTTTTACTTGCGCGGTTGTTACATATTTTATCCTCATATATTTTCTTCCCTTGTTGGATTTTTTTTGTTCTTTTTTGGAAAACATTTAAGCCAATTTAATGCGTTTTCTTGCGCATTTTTTGTAAATGTTTAATTTTTTTCTTCCCTGTAAATCATTTATTTATTTTCCTGTACTTTTTGAATTCTTCTCTTTCAAGGTCATCGGTGCCTCTTCCTTTTACCGAATGGCGGCTATGTGAATGCTGCGTCGATTGTTGTTGTGGCTCTTGGGCCCCGATCTGGTTAGAGATCGTAGGTTCGCGTTGTTGATGTGTGGGTTTATTGGGTTGAGAGTTCTTTTGCATGGTTCTTGCTCATCTTTCTTAGTTGTATTAATGCGTCAATGTGTGTCCTTTTGCCTATGACTTTGGTAACGAATGCGTAGGTGCGTGCCTTCAGTGCTGAGCGAATTTGGTCTGCACTGCAAATAGCGGATTTGGCGCTAATAGTTTTTAGTCGCTTACTCTTTCTGTCAGCACTTCTCCTCAGTGTATTACGTTTGCTATACTGCCTTTTTATTCTTGATCGTAAGTGGCCTAACGCGTCGAATGATGGATTTCCATCCCAGATATCTTCTTAAAACACGTTTTAGCTTTTGTGTCATCACGGTTTGGCGTAGTTGTTTGCTTAATTTGTTGCCCTATATGTAGTTGCTTTTGTTGTTTTGGTTGTCACTAGGTTTGCTTGCAGTGCATTGTCTCTTGGCATTGTGATTTCAACGTAGTTCTGACTGGCGTTGTTTTGGCTAGCAAGACTCTGTGTCGGAAAGTGGGAGAGTACTACAAAATGCATTCCTTTGTGAATGTTTCACTGCATAGTGAGAAGCCTAACCTTGTTTGCAATGAACGTCACACAGGAACCTATTTCATGTCTGGTTACCTTCAAATTTGTGGCCACCTAAATTAGTTGTTCCTCCACATTTTTTTCTTTTTGCCTGCTTAGTATGCTACTTAGTGAAGACGCTGGCTTTGTTTTAGTGCACAATCGCTCGCAGAGGCCGCATCCGCCAATACGGACGCAGAATATCCGCGAGTTCACGACTGCAGTGGGAGATTGGGATTGGGGAGGACACGGTCACTGATAAATTGCAGTTGTACGTCTTTGTGTACGCATTCATGCTCTCAATACACCGCTTTTTTTTCATCAACCCGCTCTGACATGTCTGATGTTCTCGTGGGGTGCGGTATTTTGTATCTGCACTAGATGATAGCGGTTTAATGGAAACGACTTGGTGGTCCGAGACTAGAAAGCGGTTATGCTTTCACCTGGGCTTATCCTTCTCTTCTGCTTGTAATGTTTTTCGCAATTTTCTTGTTTGTGTACATGAATTGTGGGCGAGGGTTTGCATTACTGCGCTACTGTGCACCTCCTCCGCTGATCAACGCCCCTGGCCGTTTGGGTGCCTCCGTGTACTTGAGTCGCAATTGCAGCAGCATTTCGTTGATTGTTAAAGGAGACGGTGCTACTGCCGGTGGTTGTTTTGGTTTTTATTGTAAGAGATGACTGTCTTGCGTTATTTTGCCACTAGTTGGCTTGGCTGTTGTCCCAAGTAGTAGGTCGGATTTGGAGGCTGTGAGTGGGCGCATGTAGTGGGATTGTAAGTATTGGTAGTACTCTTGATGAAATTGCTAGGGACGATAGAAAGTGGTTGGGAGTGGTCTGCTGCTTTATGTAGTTCTCAAACAAGGGTTCGTAATGCTGCTGTGCTTCACCGGTTGCCACCGCGGGCTGTTTGAATGCGTTTGTCTGCCCACGTTTGTGCCGGTGATTTACGCAGGCCAGTTACTTTAGAATGTGCGGAGGTTGTCACTTGTTATTTTGATTTTCGTATTGAAGGCGAGCAACGGACTCTCCTTCGTCCACCAAACTGACGAGCAAGGCTGGTTGTTTTGTGGTGTGTATTTCAATGCACTCTGCAGTCGTTGTCACCTCTGGAATGTTTTGTGCGTTGAGGGGCTTTGACTTGACTTTTGTGACTGTCTGAGGGCGAGGGAACGTAATTCTTTCGTTGAAGTAGGCGTTCGTCTCATCTCCCCTAAGAAGATGCCATGGCATTAATGCTTGGTTATTATTTCAGCATATTCTGGTGCATCAAAGTAACAAACTAACTTGTTGCAGCTTTAAATTCTCGTTTTAATGCTAAGCGTGACTAGAGCAAATATTCTTTTCCCTTCTTCAGCCACTTCTTTCACCGCTATTTCCTCGTGACTACCTCTTCTTGCCGATTCGTGAATCATTCCATACCCAGCGCATAGGTTTATGTAGTTATCAGGTAATTTTATCATCTTTTTTACACTTATTTAACTGTACGCCATAGCGGCAAGGAAGGGGAAACAAGGGATGCAATTTGATGATGAAACAATAAGATGTATCACGGAATGTAGTCTCTATTTGGTATGACTGACGGTGTGGAACTTGAATTAGACAGGGACGTGGACGTACCTGTCTAAAAAGAAGGACGAGGCAATGCCACACGAATTGCTGTGGGTTGGTTTTGTATTGTTGGTGCTAGGGTTGGGGATGATGCTCACCTCCCTCTCGGTTGTGGTGTGTGTGCGTGCGTGTGTGTGTGTCTAAAAGGCGTTGGCAGGGGCCCGGTTTTGTGGTCATCTACACGTGCTTCTCCACCTCCTCGTGTTCTTGGCAGTGCAGTGTGGGTGGAGGTAGTAGTAGTAGAGGCCTCAGCGTGCTCTCCACCCTGCCGGTAGCGATTAACCTCGATTGTATTACGAATGCTATTTCAGTTATTTTTGCTACTGTGGCTGCGGCCTATTCGACGGATATCTCTCATCCGCCTTCACTTCTCTCTTGCTCTCCTGCTGTCTCTCTCTCTCTCTCTCTATACATATATTTATTTAACTAACTTTGAATGCCTCTGTGGTGAGTGCATTTAGTGTCAATGGCCTCCTACTGCTGCTGCTAGCAGCTCCTTAGCACTTGGCATTTGTCATGCATTGTAAGAAAGGCAGAAGACCTCCATGCCTCTTCTTATTCTTAATATTCTTCTTCTTCTTCCCTCACCACTTTCAGCTGCTCTACTACAAACGCACAAAACCACTGATTCGTCATCCGTCCTTGTCCGCCTCCTCCTCCTCCAGCCCTGGACCTCACATCGATCGACTTGGAGTGCTGTCGCGGCTAAGTGGGTGGATGGGAGGTTGGCAACAGGGGTTGCTAGTTTTTTTGTTCTGCTCAATACGGCTAAGGTAGGTGGGTAGGCCAAAATGATGAGTGCACTTTTGTTGCCCCCTACTCCTCCCTCTCCCCTTCCAGTCTCTTTAATTAAGAGCTTGATGTTATCGTCCTCCCTCCCCCCCTTGCCATGATGATGAGTCTAGACACTGGGACGACTTTTTTTGCACCTCTCTCACGTGATCGTCATGATGATGTCTCCACGGTCTTTGTATACGCTAACCTTTTTTATGGACTGAGCGGTCCCATGGTCTTTTCGAGGCACATACACGCTTTCACTGATCACCTAGTGTTGTTAGCTTCTGCTCTGATGAGGATCGTTTCTCCAATCGTCCCTTTATAATTGTAGGAAGCATCTCTTGTTGTTGTTGTCGTTGGCCAGAGCTCTATCTCTACTGGTATTATTATTATTTTATGCGTAAGTGAGACAGACGGAAGCCGTCATCTATCACGCACGCAGTGTCTAATACGGGAAACGACCTAAGTGACGACAGTAGAAGGGTATTCGACTTTGCAATTTGTGTCTTAAGTTCCCCAATCCCTTTTTATTATTCCTTTCTTCCTCCATCTCCTCCTCCTTCTCCTCCTACTCCTCTTCTTCCTAGTCATGAAGAAGGGCACATTCGTGATTTTTGTTGTTGCTGTTATTGTCTACTCATTGCATTCACCACTACTCACACCTGTGCGTGAGATTATTTTTTTTTGGTCGGTGGGTGGGTGGATGAGCGAGCAGAGATAACTAGCGCACACAACGAGTGCACAACAGTTGGTGGTCTCATCGATCCATCCATCGATCTATCGACCGACCCATCGACTCACCGACCAACCAGCAACGGGACCTAAATCTGGGCCATTCCCACACGCCGTGTCGTGGTCGTAATTAACGCAGGCAGGCGAGCTGATAAGCGGATGGGTGGGTGGGTGGGTGAGTGTTAAGTTAGTTGGTTGGGTGGTTGGAATAACAACAACAGTAATAGTAGGTGAAAGAAGGCAAAGCGGCCACAGCGACAACAGTAGTAGCGCGGTTTTAACGATTGCGGCAATTAGTGGCTACCAAGGAAGGCAGACTTGAAGCACGAACGGCTTTGAGGTGTTACACACACGGGGACAAACACAGCAAAGAAGGTACATTAGTTAGTGCTTAAGCGTCTGCTCCATATTTTCGTTCTTCTTGTTCTTTATCTTGTCCTTGGCAGACACCGGCCCCTCTCCAGTGCCTACTTCGACAGCACTCCTTGGAAAGTGACAGTTTGTGGACGCTCTCACTGGAACGCATTTTATGCTTCTCTCTTTACCAATTGCGTTTTTGTGATAAAAGAAATAAAAGAATTTGATCCATTTGCTCTTTATTGTTCCACTGGAACACACACACGCACACACCGAGTGTGGGAATTCGCGCATGGTGGGAGGAAGAGGAGTGAAAGTTGTGGAAGGGGCAGGCTAAGTGGTTTCAGAAGTGAGCGCAAAGCATCGAGATGTGGCCGAACGGTCGGTGAAGTAATGAATAAGTACCAAATCGATTGATAGAAATAACTGCAGTTGGGTTGTTCTAATGTCACAACGGCGAAGACGACGATGACGACGACGTTGCAATTAGGTGGAATGAAGGCACACAGTGCAGTTGTGAAGCAGCAGAATTGCTTTCTTTTGCCATGACGACTAATAAGTGCGTTGGCAGCTGTCGGGTCTCCACTTCTTCTTCTTCTTCCCTACCGGCTCACTGCCAGTGTCGGATACATGCCGCCACCACCACCACCACTTTGTGTGGCGGCCGCCTCCGTAGCCATCACTGCCGCTATAACCCAAACCAATCGCCGGTCCTACTACTACTACCGCTAAATGTGACAACCTGTGAGCCATCTAGTTGGCAAAATATCGCCTACCGAGCATCATTTCAGTAGTATTTGCATCCTACCTCAAGATTCAAACGTCCAAATTGGCAGGGTGATGCGTGGAATGATGCAATTTGCAGTGTATTTGTCCTCCTCCACCTCCCATCCTCTTCTTTTTCTCCTTTCTTCCCTTAACAGACAGCCGAACACCCTACGCAGGGCAAGGCTAGACTTAACACCCTCCCTTTCGATCAACTTTACACCATTTGCTTGCGCACATTCCACCAAACACCCGTAGTCATGAGGCCACATCACAAAATAACCCAGCAAACACTACCCGACTTGCAGTGAATCCCTGCCAAAAGCATAGTCTAGCCAAAATGGGCTTCATCTGTTTGACAGGAATGTTCATCGCCACACCCAACAGTGGTGCTTGCTTCGCCCAGATAACCACGCTAACTACAGCCAGTTCTTCTCACCAATCAGTCCATCCTCCGCCTCCTCCTACTCCCACACAAAAAATCACAACATCCAACTGTCTGTCATCAACTTTATTGCTTTAAACGCGAAAAGCGTTCTTGCTAGCCACCATTTGGTGGTAGTGGTATGGGACACAAGCCGTGCGTACATCTGCTACGTAACAAAGAGAATTGTCCCAGCAAGAAAGGCTGCAAGCGCATCCTCAAAAGGCTCAAGCAATTCGCGGAAATGCAAATGCATCGATAAATACCACTTTCCTGAAGGAGAACGAATAAATCAATCCATTCTGTGCATGAAAGTACCACAACAACATAGCAAATAGACACACAAAGCAACTAATGTATATGCTCCGAACCTACCTTTAACTTTGGGAGCTCTTCCGCATTTATTGTAATGGTGTCAAGTCGGCAGTTCTTCAAGCACATTCATTCATACTTCCATTCATTCACTATGAACATGCTCGGAGACTAAAATAACCCACTTTTATCCCTGTTCTGAGTCAGAAAGAACAATCACTCATTCCTTCGCGATAGCTGGCTCTCAATCATTGGTACAACACCCAACTTGATGAGAAGGGAAACATAATCACACAACACGCAGCAGAATGCACAAGCCCGTCATTCATTTACGACCTTAAACGACCTTAGTGCCGTACTTAATTGAATTATGGAAAGTCACAGAAAGCCTGTCAACTTTAAAAGCATATATACTAAATCTCTACCGGTAATTTACGTTTATTCGTGTTGAACGTCGGGATTTATGCGAAATGTATGTTTAAAGTTAGTTGCAATGTACAACTAAGGGACACAATAAAAGCACATGTTGTTATTTGAATTACTTTTGCATATTGTTGACAAAACTTGCAATACCAATAATTTGCTTTTTAAAGTAGACAAAATTTGTTGCCTATTTTCTTGTTTATGCACACAATGTAAATTGTCTTACCCATACTTTAGCTATTTAAATCTTGCGCAAAAGCTAAAAATGCCAGCAGTGTTAGCAAATATTGTTTTGCAAAAAATACATAAAAATCAAAAGTTTGTTTGTTTTACTGGACAAACTTTAAAGTGATTGGTCGGATTTGTACGTGGCTCGCGTAACTGCTGCGCACTTTTGGGGACCATTGTTTCGGATTTATTAGCCTTTATTCGCTGTTAAGTGGTGAAAATGTGGTAAGAATTTGGTACATTTTTAAAGTTTTAGTTGGTTAGATGTTATTAGGTTCCTTACATGTTGATTTACTCGTTTCATACACGTATTTGCTAGAGTAAACGCAAAGGCCTCTTAATGTGACTATAAAGGCGATTACTTTTCAAATGCAAGGTCTCCTCGCGTGCGTTTTTTGTTGTATAACAATAAGTTGCGACTGTTTTGGCAGTTTGTGAGGCTGTTTGATGCCTTAATGATATTGGGAATTGATTAATGAGGCGTAATTTTGGTGAGAGGAGTTATAACCTTACCAAGCGCTTGGCAATCACTTGTTTGGTGATTTCTTGTCATTAAACATCCATTATATATATGAGTATGCATTTGTGCTTTTGCTTCCTTAATCATTTTATATGTTAGGCCAACTGTTTCGAAAATAGCTACAGTTGCTGCGAAGACTTTTTGTTTTCCATTTGCGCTGCCTGATCGCGTTGGTATTTTTTCCTACACAATGCTTACTGTGATTAAGTGAGATTGTTTTGGGTGTTTCCAAGTGGTTGCATATTTTAGTAAGAAGGATTTTTGCTTAATGCGGTCTAATTTGATGAAGGCACTTGTGAGTGGTAAAGTGGACGCAAAATCCGCATAATGTGACTGTGAGGACGTTTTGTTTTCCAACTGCGGTGCTTACTCACGTCCGCCTTTTTGCTGTACGACGCTTTAAGCGATAAGTTAAGATTGTTTAGGCAATTTGTAAATAGTTTGCTTCCTAATGACGGTGGATTTTATGGAGAGGAGTTTTACCGTTGCGAAGTATGTGGCAACTACTCGTTATTTTATTGCTAATAAGTGTTCTTCGTATTTATAAATTTTATTATCCATTTTCTTTGTTTGTTTTCATGCTGGAATAGACGTGGAAGAAGAAAAAGTAGAGGAAGCAGTTGAAGCAGCAGCAGTGAGTGCGAATGTCGCCTTCGCTATCACCTCACACATTTGTCAGGTAAGAATGGATTGTGCTTAATGAGTTGTTGGTGTCTTTGTTGGGTGCAGCAATGGAATGGATGTGGGTTCTTGTGTTGGGTGGAAACGTGCTTTTCGCGTTCACCGGTCGTGGGTCCTTTACCTCACATGGGATGTGTGGTGTGAGGTGCGCTATTTCCACCACTGCGATGTGCGTGTTGTTGGAGCAGCACATGTGGATGGCGGAGGGGTGGTTGGGGCGGGACAAGGGTTATTTGCTGTGTTGATGTGATCGTTGCTGCGCGGAGTGTTGTGTAGAGGACCTCGGTGATGGTTTAATCGCAGGTTCCTCAGCCTCGACGGCATGAGTCGGTGTCTCTGAGTGAGTGGGTGAGTGAGGTAGACGCAGTGGCAGGAGTGGAGGAAGAAGGAGTGGCCAGTGGGAAGCTTTGGCATCACAACGCAGACCGTACTTTGTAGCAGACTTAAATGTTTGCTTGTTGTTTCTTGTGTCCTACCGGTAGTTATGTTTGTGGGTGTTGGCTTTGCATCGCGCTGGACCCTCATACATCGGTTTCTGCATTGTTTGGTTTTTTTCCTTTTCAGATGCTACAACCTTACTTTGGTGATGATGAAGTAACATTTGATGAGTGTGTGGAATGGTAGGCCGTGTGAGATGTTGGAGTGATTCGCGGTGGCGGTGGCGGTGGCGGCGTCTGCGTCTGGGTGGAGCGAAGTGGATTTTGGCAGGCATGGACGACACGGACTACTACCGCTACTGCTGCGGCTATTATGTCTGCATGTCTTTGTCTTCGCGGGGCATGGGTGGGTGGGTGGGTGGGTGAATGGGTGGATGGCAGAGAGGGAGGTGAAAGACTAGGGGAGCTCTGCCGTGGATATGTGTGAAGGTGTGAAGGAGAAGGTCTCTTACGACGACAATGACAACGACGGCAACGATGAATGTGGGCGCTATGGACGAGTGCTCGTCGGTGGAAATTGCGGCATATTTTGCTTCCGAAGGTACGGAAATGTTATTGCTGTGAGAGGGTGGCATTTAATTTATTGCTAGCTGTAGAGGTGATGGGTGGTGGTGCATCGCGTCAGAGGAGGTAAGGAAGTGAGTAGTGGATCTGCGTCTTGGAGTACGTTGGGTGGTAATTGTTGAAGGAGTGTGGCGCCGTTCCCACTGCTGCGACTTAGCTTTGCGAAAGAGAATGGATTGGAAAGGGGCTGGTGGGTTGTTGGACGTGAAGAGGAGGGAGAAGTGGGGTGGGTGGTGTCTGGGGAGAGGAGATGGCGTAGGTGGGGTGTCAGGTCGCGGTGTTCCTTCGTGTTGGGGTGGGTGGTGAGGGTTGGGTGTGCCTCCCTTGATCAGCGATTTATTCTTAGAAAGACGGTGGTGGGATGCTTCTATCTTACAACTCTTCTTCAACGTTTCAGGTGCAGTGAGTGCAGAATTGCATGAGGGATGGGAGGATGGTAGGTACTCGACGGCGGCGGCGGCGGCGGCGCATCGACAGTTGGTGGACGTGGCTACATCAACTCAAGTGGCGACTCATCCTTCCTATGCTTCTGCCAGTGATGTTGATGCTGCGTTTGCGTGAACATCACCAACGACGGGGACATTCATTCGTTCATTCGTGCATCCGACGATCCCTATCGCAACAACAGTTTCGTAAGTTTTCTACATTCATTACCTATTATTAGTGACGTCTACCCGTCTGTCAAAATTGGTCTCGTCTTTCTGCCACACGTGGAGACACAAGAGCTTCCGGTTTGTACAGACTCACTGCGGATAACATGTTTTTTGTCAAGGTGCATAAGTGAATTATCCATGTGGGGTTTCCTGTCTTTCTTGGATTTATGTAGAATCTCTATGCAGTTAACTTGGTCATTGAAATGCAAGTACTATCTTCTACTTTCCAAGTGGACCTAATCGAACCAACGGTGGTGTGTTTGTTGCAGGTTATATGAATGCTTGTTCAAAGTGCGGCTGGTGAGGTTTGTTTTTACAGTTGTTAGGTTTGTTGTATCCTCCCTCGCCGATCTATGGCCTCAATGGACAGTCTTGAAGCCCTGTTGAGCGACTCATCCATCCACTTTTCCACCAGTCGATGCTCTGTCCGGTGTCGTGGAGGACATAGGATGTTTGGAAGAGGTGGTTGAAGGTATCCTCGCGTCTGTGCACTAAATCACACGTAAATTTGCTCCTCTCCTCTTCCCTCTGCCGTCAATGCTACTGATACTGCTTACTGTTAGTAATTTGAAGACTTCCGTTATTATTGTTGTTATTGCTGCCACTATTTGTTATACTTAACTATTGCTGCTACTGTTGAAGCAGCCAGTAAAGGTGAATGTGTTCATACTGTTTCTCGTGCTTTATTACTTGATAGAAAGGTGGGAGGCTGGGAAAAAGACTCGCTTTACACCTTCTGCCCTGAGTCTTCTTTGATTCAGCTGTCCACGTGAGGTGTTTTCTGCCTGTTACGTTTAGGCGAATTAGTATCGCCTAAGTCAATAGGATTTGGCGCGGTCCTTGCATTGCAAATTCTATCAGACGTAGCCATCTACTCAAAACACCTTTGCTGCACAGTGGGTGATGCTGGTACAAGCCGCCTTGTAGGTTTGGTTGGAAGTCATTGCTTTTTTTGTGCCAAGTGAATTGCTGTGGTACGCTGTAGGTGCTGAGTTAAATCCTAACAATGTCATTAGTTACACGAACCAAGATGGTCAAGTGTTGTTTGCTTGGATTTGCTTTCATTCATTCATTTAATTAATTATGCATCCAACGACTCCAAGACTGTCGTGACTTATGGGAGTGGATGCTGTGCATACTTCTTCGTCCCTCATAAAAAGGCCGTGGTGTTCTTTCTTCTTGAAAAACACCAGATATTGCATCTGTGGGGCGATTGACCCTTCTCTTTTACAACACCAAGTTAACGTCAAGGAGTGAAATGATTGTGCCCGACGGACAAATAGCAGACGCAATCACCACAGGGCTATTTGTGCTGCGCAGACCTGAGTGGAGTACATTTTCACCGTGAGGTAAAGTGCTCGTGCCAGATTGTTCGCCTTCATCATAAGATGAATGAAAAGTTGGTCACAACGATGCTACCAAGTGCAGGAACTGAGGCCTGCACGAAGAAGTTGAAACGGTTCTACTTCCACTTTGGCCTACTAATGCCCTCATCATTAACAATTAATGACAAGGAGAAGTCGAAGTGAAGTGCTCCGTCAAAAATAGCATCCCTCTTCCTCCAAATCCACATTGACTGTGCTCAATCTGGAAGGTGCATTTGGAGGGTGAAATCACTAATTCCCAAATCCACCCATTCTAACTTGAGCAATTAACAATTAAAACATTCTGACCAAATTAGTCCGTGCGCCTAATGAAGTGCTGCAGAGCTCTAATTCTCATCATTTCACGTCATTATCACCACAGCAGTATTTTCTGCAATGCAGAATTGCCGAATGAAGAGGTACTGTTTCATCAGGATACATCCTTCCTTCCTTCCTTCATGTCTGGCTGCACACCAATGTGTCACCAATGACAGGCTGACAATGAGGTAATCTTTGTATTCACGAGGGCGCATTTCTCTCCACGTGTGCTCACCACGTCGAAGCGTCGCTTACGCACACGTCTACTTGTCTCGCAATCGCGTGCTCCGATCGCCTTCCCTTACACAGCACAGACTCGCCCACTCCTTCACGAGTGGCTGCATTGCCAAACCCGAATCACCGCACAAGGCAGCACAGAACAGGTGGGTGCATACCGACAAGCCACTCTGAGGAGGTGCTCAAGCAATCCTCCAAGTGAAGGCCGCAATTCCCACTGCCCGCATCTGGAGAACACAAGAGGTTTTCATGCCTCGACCAAATGTACATATAAACAGCTCAATAGTGGTCCCTTCTGGGATGGAACAGCACGCGGACAGTTGGGAGCACCCGCCAACTCGGGATGCAGAATGCACACATTTGTGTGTGTGTATGCAGGAAATGGAGGAATAATATATAGTGGGGAGGTTGGTACGCACGGGTCATTGCGATCTCGCGTATTCCATGTTCAACCGCCGTGCCATTAAGTGTGTGTCCACACCGAAGGTGTCCAAGGCGCTCTGCAATGAAAGAGAGGAAGGAGGAGGAGGAGGAGGAGAAATGGGGCACAACACACTCTCCTAACAACAACATCAACCGCAGCATAGGTAGAAACGTTGATTTGTTGAGAATGCTTCCAACCCACCTTGGCCTGATCGTGTGTAGCAAACTCCACAAAGGCGAAACCACGATGACCTCCGGAGGGCTTCTGAGGCATCCTCACCTTGACCAAGCCACCAATGGGCTTAAAGAGAGCTGCCACCTCGCTCTGACTGGCCTGGAAGGCGACATTTCGCACCAAAATGACTCGACTCTCTTCGTCTTCTTCTTCTTCTTCTTCTTCTTCCTTCTTCTTGTTCACGGCTTTCTTTTGTGACTTGGACTGAGGCCTTTCGACGGGCAGTGCTGCGCAGACCACCACGTCAGCTGGCTTCGAGACGAGAGAGAACTCCTCATCCTCCGTCTGCTTCGCCCTTTTGCCAGAGCTAAAGAGAAGACAGAGGAAAGAGGCGACGGAAAGGAGGAGGAGGAGGAGGAGGAGGAGGAGGAGGAGGTCAAGGAGATGGCATAAAAGGGAAACAAAGAAATTAGCATTCGGTAGAGCGAAACATTACAAATGCTGTGACTGAGTAATGTGTAGCGCAGACCCTTCCCTGGAAATGCATCAACAAGTTGCAGTAGCGTTTCACCGAAACAGTGAAACAGGAATACAACTTTCTTGTAACGTTTTGTTGGCAGAAGAAAAGCAAAATAACTCTATTCCTTGACGAGGCAGTTTGCAAAGACGAGGAGGCAGTGCTCCCACCCATTTGGAGCAGCTTACGAGCGGCGTTGCAGAGTGACAATGCACATGAAGCATGGCAACATAGTGACGGCAGGAAGATGTGTGTGTGGAGCTCTCAATCCCCCCTTGAATGGCATTATCTCCCACAAAGAGGGCATGAAGACAGCCAATTAATAATAATGCACGGGAAACAAAAGGAATGAGCAGATGTTCGTACCTGGTCCTGCCATCGTGCACGGTTTCTGCTGCATCCTTAGTCGCCGCCCCTTGGAGTCTGCGCCTTTTCGAAGCCCTGAGCAAATAGCAGCAGCAGCAGCAGCAGCAGCAGCAGCAGCAGCAGCAGCAGCAGCAGCAGCAGCAGCAGCAGCAGCAGCAGGAGGTGGTGGTGGTGGTGGTGGTGGTACGATTCCGAGGAGGAAGAGCGCAAAATTCATTATCATAAGGAGTGAGTAAGGAGGGATGAATGGTCGCATGGGAACCAAAAAGAAGTGCGTGAAGAAACAAGCCGAATGTGACCTCTTACTTGTTGCCGTCCCCTTACACCCACCATCAGCATCCTCCTCCCATCCACCTTTGCGTTTCCCCCCCCCCTCCCGGTCTCTGAAGTAGCTTCAATCAAAACGGTGACAGTGATAACAAGGCAATGGCGAACCGAATGGACTGCAACACTTCTCCTGCATTGTTCAAATGCCTCAAATGTGACTTTTTGGTTACGGGTAGGCGCTGTTAGGATGCGTATTCATTGTGCAGCATGTCAGCAAAAGGCACTCATGCTCTCATGCAAGTTCACTGCATGAAAGAGGTGGGTAGTGAAAGGCAGTCGGCATGTAGCTATCAGCCATGCCAAAGTGGGACACCAATTTGACATCACTGCACCTTCCTTCCATCTCGCACATGGCTTTCAGTTGGTGCGACGACTACCATTGTTTGCGTGAGCGCTGTGGAAAGTGAAAAGAAAGCAGAGACAAGGGATTGGTGAAAGTATTTGTAGAGTCCGCAATTCCAATACAAAAAGCCTCGTGTTACCTGTAGTCATTCTCCTCCTTCTCTGCAGCATCCACATCGACGTCGTCGGGTTCCTCGACCGTATCCGCATCGATGAGGTGGATGAATTGCGCCCTCGCATCTTCTCCACTTGGCCTGGAGGAGGAGTTGGCACAACAAACAGAAGGAAAGTAGATCAGGTGGCAGGGATGCATTCAAGTGGACATTTGTTCAGCATTAAACCCATCGCAATGTCACTCGTGAAGGAGAGCTGCCACAACACTGGGAAAGTGGTATTATAGAGGTGTTTGTTCCCTACAACAGTAATTACGGAGGTAGCACCTTCCCCACCACCTTGGAATGGAGAACGCTAACCATGGTGAGGAAAAGAGAGTTCTAACGACAAAAGTAGCATTGAATGAACTCTATCAGTAGTTGGCACGGTACCCCTTCAGTTGACGAGAGGCTTCTTAAAGTGGGGAGTCTCGAGAGTGACATTTTCATTTCACATGTAACTACCTACCAGACGAGGTGATCGGTTTAAATGAAAAATGGAGACAGTTTGAAAGAAGTAGTAGTAGTAGTAGTAGTAGCAAAGAGTGCTACGAACTGGTCAGATTTGCTCTGCGACTCTTCCCTCCCGTGCCTCTCCTCCTCCGCCTTCTCCGCATCCGCATCCGCATCCGCACGTGTGTTATCTGGCGGTGGTGAAAGAATTCCCTCCGGAGCCCACTGGACATAGAGGATGTTGTCATTGTACTATGAAAGGAGGGGGAGAGAAGAGGTACATTTGAAGAGCATGGTCAAGAGGCGACAGGTTGAGGAATGCTTAATTCACAACCCCAAGGGACAATAATAATTCAACACCTCAGGAAGTTGGGAACTCGATGGATCATGGAAGCTTAGGAAGTAGTAGTTCAAGGAGATGAACCAATTGTTGGGGTTAGAAATCCAGTGGGGATTGCTTGTGTTACCTAAAAACATCACTAAATGCAAAAAAACTTAGGCCTGTCGATAATATTTATCAACAAAG
Organism: Taenia hydatigena; assembly: GCA_036345935.2. NCBI lineage: Eukaryota > Metazoa > Platyhelminthes > Cestoda > Cyclophyllidea > Taeniidae > Taenia > Taenia hydatigena. Next base: position 26,859 of record JADWOT020000215.1, on the reverse strand, counting down.
CAACCGAAAAGGATGGAAGACTTCGTGGCTCTACAGCATTCCCCTTACAAGCCTCAAAGTGTAATTTCTATGAATAGATTCTAATGTTATGAAATCTGCACGTGAGGTATCGCTATTCAAAAAGGTCCACCAACTCAGACCAATCGGAGTCGCATCAAGACAGAGTGTTAATCCATCAGGCATCAACCACAAAGCCCCTCGACATTCAAGCAATTTCGCAACTCCACCACACTACGAAAGCATCCTCACACGCAAGCAAGTGGACAATGAACTCACCGGTTCATAGGCAAGTGCCTTGTATGCCAGTCGCGCAATTTGAGGCATCGCATACTCCACTATTGCAGTGATTCCCAGTGGTGGAACCAATATCCTTCGTGGCGCATCCAACGAATGCACACCCTTTCGCGTCAGCCGATGCAACATCTTCGACACGTCTTCCTCCGTCGTGCCCACGGGCAGGTTCTTTACCAGAAAGACACTACCCGACACTTGACGATGCGTGGACGCCGGCCGTGACTGCGCTTTATCCCTTCGACCTTGGGAAGCAGACGCAGGAGTGAGGAGATCAAGACGAACACCCTGACGTTGCAGGTAGTCCCTGATTTCGTGCATCAGTTGGGCTTCGCCGTGAGCTATTCGCACGGCTGCTGACTCCTTGCCAGTAGCGTCCAACAGTCGTTCCTAAAGTAAAACATCCCTCGTCAGAGTCAAAAATTACTTTCTTTGACTTAGAAAAATTGCGCCCATCATGCGGCCCTCCCGTCCTTCACGCTTCATTAGAAAACACTTTGCTGAAATGCAATATGTAGCATGAGACGCAAAGGATGCGCGATGTTTGGCGCACTTTCCCAGTTGTCTGTCTCCTCGTTCCACCTCGAAAGAGTTGTTAATCTAAAAATGGGGGAATAAGTCAGAGCAATTGACTTCCTGTAGAGAAAGCAAAGCCCTTTTAGTGATGACGGAAAGTTCATATTCAATGACCCGTTACGGAACAAATTATTTAGCATAAAGGAGTCAATGTATGGACATTGGCAATAGAAGAAACATGGAAAGCACCACTCAGTGGGAATTAACTACTAAATCGCTGTTCACAGTGAGGCGAGAATAGTTTTGGCAATTCTAAATCGCCTACGAGGAAATGGTATCACAATCCTGTGAAGAGTTCAGGACGGAGGGAATTGTAGTAGGAAATGGTATCTCTCCAAGTTACAAGGGTTCAAGCATAACCCAACGCCCTGCTCTAAGCCATCTATGCAACTGTACGTGCCTTTGTACTGCCTCACTCCAACCAACTGTGCGATAAGTGACCATTTCACCAAACAATACACAAATCACTCCCCCACAATACACACAACTACCTTTTCGACAAGAAATTGTTCGGTAAGCGAAACCCACGACCGGAAATTACTACTACTACTACTACTACTACTGTAGACCGTACCAAATGAGGAGAAGAGTTCTAATAATTCCGCCTCAGTGCAATCATACGTCAAGTTTGGGACGAATAAGCGACCGGTCTAATGTGAAAAGAGGAAACAATACGAAGCCTACCTCTTTTATATCACCGCGAAGTTTTCCTACTGCAACAGTATGCCAAACCGGCTTGGGTAGACTTGGTTTAGGAGTGTCAATAAACAACTCATCTTCATAAGGGCTAACTGCGATTTCAGTGGCGTGAGTAGCACCATGCTATTGTAGCGAGGTGTCCAAGTCTTTCTTCGACCTGAAATAGACAACAGCCACTCCTAGGCAATGCACCCCGATTAGCGAATGATTTTTAGAAATGCCTCGCTTTAATATTTTGGCATCGTTAATACTAATTGGCTTAAAAAACTTCCTTACCTCGGACTAAATAGGGAAAAATGAGAGTACTCGATTGGAGCGTACAATGTTGGCGTTGACATTGACATTCTTAGTAAGCAGACGGAGCCTACAACGCTCAGGCATCTTCACGCCTCACGAATGCGCAACTGAGCTAGTAAGGTAAGAAACAGGCAAGTGGCGCTTTAAAACATTCTTGTCGCACAGCAAAGCCTTCCTTTGCGTCTGCGGCAGCTAATCTTAGAAGTTGAAGCCATTGCATCAGTGAATGTGGGGATGGAGAGAAGGAGACGACGAGACAAGGACACTGAAGGCCTGAGGAGAAATGTGTTAACTCTCTCCACCTGAGACGCCAAGACCATAAGGCCATAAGAGTTTCTTTAAAGTGGTTGGTGGGAGTTGTAACTCTCTCCTTTCTACAGTAAATTAGTGTAAGGCGGGAGTTGTGATAGAACCTGCCATGCAGTTGTCACATTGTTTGATTTCGCTGAGGTTCATTTGAAAAGGTGGGAAAATGATTGTGTTGTTGGTTGGACGCACTTATGAGCAGTGAAATGGGACTTACAAGTAGTGATGGGCTTAAAGTGTGGAAAGTCTTTTATTGAGGTTGTAGGAGGAGGCACAGGACCCGAAGAGGAAGCAAGAGGGTGGAGCAGAAAGGAGGGAATGAGATGGGGGAATAGGGGGAGAAAGAAAGAAAGAGGATGAGAATGCTTGGATGAATGAATGAGTGAGTGAATGAATGGAGGAATGCGATGGAAGTAAAGTTGGAAGTAATGAATGAGAAGTGATTACTAGAAATAAAGTTAGAAAAGGAAGGAGGAAAGAGGGAGAGAAGGGGTGTTGTAGGAGGTAGGACGTCTACTAGCAGCGTATAAGTAGATGAGAGGAGGCGAAGTGGTGCGTCTACTGGTAAGTTGTAAGTAGTGGCGTATTAATTTGGCTGAGTAGTTGTGGTGATGGGTGGGTAAAGTGAGTGCAACGGTAGTGGTGTGGGGAGTAAGTGCATCGGTGGGAAGGGGTGCGTGCGTGAGTGTGACTATGGGGGAGGGAGAGTCGAGTTGAGTGGTCGGCGTAGAGTAGAGTAGAGTAGAGTGCACTGGTGGGAATGAATGAATGCGTGACGCGTGGTGCGTGCGTAGTAGGAGTAGGTGCACCCGTGGGAATGGGCTGTGGGTAAAATGAGTAAGACGACGGAGAGGAGGATGAGGAGAAGGAGAGGGAATTGGAGGGAATGTTGGTGATAATACTGGTGGGAATGAGTAGGAAAAAGGAAGAATTGGGATGTAAAAAGGGGAAAGAAGAGGCCGATGGGAAGAGAATTGTAAAACAGCATGAGAAATGAGTAGAGGAAGAAGGGAGTGGGTATAAGTGGCCCTATAGGAGGAGAGAGGGTAGACAGTGGAGAAAACACGTAAAAACAGCAGGAAGGGCGAAAAGGGAGGGAAAGCCTGGTAGAGGCGGGGCCTTGCGGCGGGGGTGGGACTGCCCCCAGGGATTTTAAACCGCGCGGGTTTCGCCCCCCACCGCGATAACCCATTACGTGCGTGGTAACTGGTCCTGCTGCACCCCGGCTGGCTCTCGGTTGTTCGAGGTGCGCGATAACTCGTTACGCCGGGACCAAATGCAACCTAGTGTCTCCCCCTGGCTCTCCTGGTCGTCCGGGCTGGCCCGTGACCTTGAGGTCGACCAATAGGAGTCCGGGACCGCCTGATGACGTCATCCAAGGCTGGGATCACGTGACTCCAAGGTCAACGGCGATCGATGCCTGGCCCTTAAGTCCACTAACACCAATATCCAGGCCATCTGATGACGTCATCTGACCTTGAAGTCAACGGTAATCGACATCCAGGGCCGCCCGATAACCTTGAGGTTGACCAATGGGAGTCCAGAACGGCCTGATGACGTCACCCAAACATGGGGTCACAGTAATCAATACCTGAGCACCTAATGACGCCATCCCACCTTAAAGTCGACGCCTATCGATATCCAGGGTCGACTAATGACGTCATCCGACCTTAGGTCGACACAAATCGATATCCGGAGCCACATAATGACGTCATCCCACCTTCACGTAGACATTAATCGACATCCAGGACCGCCGAATGACGTCATATGACCTTGAAACAGACATCAATCAATATCCACAGCCGCCTAATGACGTCATCTGACCTTCAAGTAGACGTTAATCGACATTCAGATCTGCGAATGGCGTCACCTGACCTTGAAGTCGACAATAATCAATATCAAAAAGCACCTGATGACGTCATCTGACCTTGAAGTAAAAATTAATCGATATCCAAAGCCGCGAAATGATGTCCTCTCACCAAAAAGTAGATGTTAATCGATATCGAAAACCACCTAATGACGTCAGCTAACCAGGGAATAGATGTTAATCGATAATCAGAAACACCTCCAAAGGTCAACGGGGGTGTTTCCACCCTTCACGATCGATAAATCCCGCCCCCAAGGTCACGTGACGTCATTTCCGTGGCCTGGATATCGATTAGCCCCCCTCCCAAGGTCACTGGGGGTGTTTTTCTCCCCCCGGATCGATAAATCCCGCCCCCAAGGTCACGTGACGTCATTTCCGTGGCCTGGATATCGATTAGCCCCCCTCCCAAGGTCACTGGGGGTGTTTTTCTCCCCCCCGATCGATAAATCCCGCCCCCAAGGTCACGTGACGTCATTTCCGTGGCCTGGATATCGATTAGCCCCCCTCCCAAGGTCACTGGGGGTGTTTTTCTCCCCCCGGATCGATAAATCCCGCCCCCAAGGTCACGTGACGTCATTTCCGTGGCCTGGATATCGATTAGCCCCCCTCCCAAGGTCACTGGGGGTGTTTTTCTCCCCCCCGGATCGATAAATCCCCTCCCCAAGGTCACGTGACGTCATTTCCGTGGCCTGGATATCGATTAGCCCCCCTCCCAAGGTCACTGGGGGTGTTTTTCTCCCCCCCGGATCGATAAATCCCCTCCCAAGGTCACGTGACGTCATTTCCGTGGCCTGGATATCGATTAGCCCCCCTCCCAAGGTCACTGGGGGTGTTTTTCTCCCCCCGGATCGATAAATACTGCCCTCAAGGTCACTTGACGTCATTTCCGTGGCCTGGATATCGATTAGCCCCCTCCCAAGGTCACTGGGGGTGTTTTTTGCATATGGATATTGGTGTACGTTTTATTTGAATTAATGTATTATTTCCCTGTTCCTCTGCTAGTTGTTGTTTTGTTACCCTTTTACATATTTTCTTGTTCTTTGTTGATCATGGCATATGGTTTAATTGTTTTGTTCTTTTGTTGCATTTTAGTGCACGAGAGTGATATGTGTGACGTTAAAACGTATTTCAGATTGTTTATTTTTAATTTTTTTCTTCATAGGGAATGCTTTAGATGAACTTTTTACGATTTTATTTGTCGCCTTTTTATTTTTTTAATTTTTTTTGATATTTTCGGTACTTTTGTGCTTTGTTATTTGTTTTTTTGAATTGTGTATTCCTCTTTTCTTTTTCTAATCCTTTTCATTCAAGGTCATTAGCTGCGCTTTAGTCCGCCAAATGGCGGAGGTTTGGGTGGTGCGCCGGTGCCTGTGGTTGCTGTTGGGTGCCGAATTTATTGTACAAAGTGAGTTCTTCTTAATGCTGTAAACTTTATTAAGCTGATGGGTCTTTCGTAATGTTCTTGTTCATCTCTCTTAGCCGTATTAATTCGTCGAAGTGCATTCTTTGGCCCATGACTTGTGTATTCAATGTGAGGTTGCATCCTTTTAGTGGCGAAAAAGTGCGGTATGCACTGTCAACGTTGGATAAGATGCCGATGCTTTTCCAGTCATTTATTGTGTCTGGCAGGGTTTCTCTCTAGTCCATCACGTTTACTATACTGCTTTTTTATTCTTGGTCGCAGGGATCCTACCAAGTCGAATGATGGGTTTTAGTGCAGGTATCTTTTTAAACACCTTTACGATTCTCTGCAGTTACCCACCTAATCAACTGCTCTATTCGTGGTTACTCTTGTTGTTTTGATAGCCGCTAGATTTGCTTTTTAATGCGTTGTCTTTCGGCAATGTGGTTTCACCGTTTTCGTGACTGGCGCGGCTTTGGCTAGCGGGACTCAATTTGTTGGGAAGTGGAAATGTTCCACAAGATTGGTTGTTTGATGTTTGTTTTACTATGGCATATCTAATCTCATTCGCAATGGACGTCAGACGAGAACTTCTCAAATCGGGTGGCTTTCAACTTTGTGGCTACCTGGCTTATTTGTTCCCTCTCATGTTTTTCCCTTTTTGCCTGTTTTTTTGCTGCTTGATGAGGGCACTGGCTTTGTTTTAGTGTACTATCAGGCAGGGAGGAGGAGGAGGAGGCGCTCGTCAGTGCGGACGAGGACCGTGCGCACGTTTGTGGATGCGAAGAAGGGGATTGATAAAGTGCAGTTGTACGTATCTACGCGTGCATTTTTGTTTTCAATACAGTACTTTCTTCCACTAGCCCACTTTGATGAGATGTGTGTGACATTGTCGTGGGGTGCGGTACTTAGTACCTGCAATAGTTGTTGACGGGAGTATGACGGAAATGGCGTCATGGTCAGCGGCTATGGAACCGGTTAGGCGTCGACTTAGGCTCCTCCCTGTTTTGTTTTCCGCAATTTTCTTGTTTGTGTAGGTAAATTGCAAGCGCTGACGACCGCTCCAGACCGTCTGGTTTTTTTCGTCTACTAGAATCGGCGATTGTAGCAGCGGTTTACTAAATATTGGAGAAAACCGTGCCGCTGCTGGTGTTTGCTTTGGTTTTTGTGGGAAAGCGAGTGACTGTTGTCCCAAGTAGTAGTAGTAGTCTGGTTGGCGGGTTGTGGGTGGGTGCGTGCATGTAGTGGGTTTGTGTGTTTGTGGGTGTTGGTGGTGTTCTTGATGATAGTAATAGGAATAAGGGTAGTTGGGGTAGTCTGCTGCTTTGTGCAGTTCTTAATCGAGGGTTTGTTCGTAATATTGTGCTCATCTGGCCGTCACTGCGGGCTGTTCAGTTGCTATCGTGTGCTTCTGCTCGTGCAGGTGATTGAGGCAGGCGAGTTAGCTTTGGAGTGCATGGAGTGTGTTACTTATTACTTTGGTTTTTGCATGGAAGGAGAGCAGTCGTTTAGCCTCCGTTCACTATTCGCTCTGTTGTTGTTGTTGTTGCTGTTGCTGCGGTAATATAAGCAGGTGGAACTGACGAGTGTGGCAAGTTGTTGAGGTGCATATTTTAATGTACTGTGCGGGCGCTGTCACCTGCGGAACGTTTTGTGCGTTGAGGGGCTATAGTGTGACTTTTGTCACTGTCTGAGGGCGGGGGGATGTAATCCTTACGTCTAGGTAGGCGTTCAACTTCTCCTCCCGCAGAAGATGTCATTGGCGAAAATGCCTGGTTGTTCAGCATATTCAGGTGCATCAAGGTGGCAAACTAACTTGTTGCGGTTTCGAATTCTCGTTTTATCGTTGTGCGTGGCTAGAGCAAGTCTTCTTTTCTTTCTTCTGCCACTTCTTCTGCTTCTATTTCGCCGCGCTCTACTCTTCTTGCCAACTTGTGCATCATTCCACACCCAGCATAGGTATATGCAGTAATCAGACAATTTTATCAGTTTTCCTTTTTCAACTTGTTTTTAATTGTTTGCCATGGTGGCAAGACAGAGGAGGCAGGGGCTCCGATTTTACGATAAACACTAAGATGTACCACAAAATGTAGTCTTTATTTAGTATAACCGACGGTGTGGAACTTCTGAGGGGGAAGAGGAGGAGGAGGAGGAGGCTATGCCAGATGAGCTGCTGCGGGTATTGTGTTGTTGCTGTTAGCGTAAGGGTCGGGGATGATCCTTACCTCCGTCTCGGTTCTGGTGTGTGTGTCTATCTACTAGGCATTGAGAGAGGTTTGATTTTATGATCATCTACACGTGCTCCTCCTCCTCCTCCTCCTCTTCCTTCTCGTGTTCTTGGCTATGCGGTGTGACGACTACTTGTTGGCCACCTCGACGCCTCCGTGTACTGCAGTGATGATGTAGCAATGCTTGTAGTAGCAGTAGTCTCGGCTTGCTGCCCGCCTTTCTCCCCTTCTCCCTCTTTTCATTCCTCTGGTAGTAGTAGCAGTGGCAATTAACCTCGTCGGTATTACGCATGTTATTTCTGTTATTGTTGCTACTGTGGCTAGGGTCTATTCGACGGATATCTCTCATTCGCCTTCACGTCTCTCCCGCTCTTCCGCTCTCTATCTGTGAACGCCCCTGTGGTGGTGAGTGTGTTTAGTGTCAATGGCCTCCTTCTGTTGCTAGCAGCTCCTTAGCACTTGGCATTTGTCATGCATTGTAAGAGGGGCAGAAGTCCTCCATGCCTCTTCTTATTCTTAATATTCTTCCTCTTCCCTCACCATTTTCAGCTGCTCTACTACAAACGCACAAAACCACCGATTCGTCATCCTGCCTTGCCCGCCTCCTCCTCCAGCCCTGGACGGACCTCACATCGATCGACTTGGAGTGCTGTCGCGGCTAAGTGGGTGGGTGGATGGGCGGTTGGCAACAGGGGTGCTAGGTTTTTTGTTCTACTCAATACGGCTAAGGTAGGTGGGTAGGCCAAAATAATGAGTGCACTTTTGTTGTCCCCTGCCCCCCCCCTCTCCCCTTTCAGTCTCTTTAATTAAGAGCTTGATGAGTCTAGACACTGGGACGACTTTTTTTGCACCTCTCTCACGTGATTGTCGTGATGACGATGCTGTCTCCATGGTCTTTGTGTGCTCTGTACTTTTTTATCGACTGAGCAGTCCCACGGTCTTTTCGAGGCACACTAATGGGTTGGGAGATAAGAAGAAGACAAATACGCGAATACATACACGCATTCACTGATCATCCAGTGTTAGCTTCTGCTTTGAGGATCGTTTCTCCAATTGTCCCTTTATAATAGGAGGAAGCATCTGTTGTTGTTGTTGTCGTTGGTCAGAGCTCTACCTCTACTTGTGTCATTATTATTATTATTATTACTTTATGCGGAAGTGAGACAAACAGAACCCATCATCTATCACACAACGTCCAATACAGGAAAGGAGCTAAATGACGATAGGAGAAGGGTATTCGACATTGCGATTTGTGTCTTAAGTTCCCCAATCCCTTTTTTATTATTCTTTTCCTCCTCCTCCTCCTCCTCCTACTCCTCCTACTCCTCTTCTTTTTATTCATGAAGAAGGACACATTCGTTCTTTTTGTTGTTGCTGTTATTGTCTGCTTGTTGCATTCACCACTACTTACACCTGTTCGTGGAATTATTTTTTTTTCGGCCGGTGGGTGGGTGGATGAGCGAGCAGAGATAACCAGTGCACACAACGAGTGCATAACAGTTGGTGGTCTCATCGATTCATCGATCCATCCATCCATCCATCGATCCATCGACCGACCCATCGACTCACCGACCAACCAGCGACGGGACCTAAATCTGGGCCATTCCCACACGCCGTGTCGTGGTCGTAATTAATGCAGGCAGGCGAGCTGGTAAGCGGATAAGTGGGTGGGTGGGTGGGTGAGTATGAAGTTGGTTGGGTAGTTGGAATAACAACAACAATAATATTAGGTGAAAGAAATCAAAGCAGCCACAGCGACAACAGTAGTAGCGCGTTTTCACCGATTGCGACAATTAGTGGCTACCAAGGGTGGCAGACTTGAAGCACGAACGGCTTTGAGGTGTTACACACAGGAACAAACACAGCAAAGAAGGTATATTAGTTAGTGCCCAAGCGTCTGCTCTGTATTTTCGCTCTTCTTGTTCTTTATCTTGTCCTTGGCAGACACCGGCCCCTCCCCAGTGCCTACTTTGACAGCACTCTTTGGAAAGTGACAATTTGTGGACGCTCTTACTGGAACGCATTTCATGCTTCCAGTTGGTTAATTATTCTCTCTTTACCAATTGTGTTTTTGTGATAAAAGAAATAAAAGAATTTGATCCATTTGCTCTTTATTGTTCCACTGGAACACACACACGCACACCGAGTGTAAAAATTCACGCATGGTGGGAGGAAGAGGAGTGGAAGTTATGGAAGAGACAGGCTAAGTGGTTTCAGAAGTGAGCGCAAAGCATCGAGATGTGACCGAACAGTCACTGAAGTAATGAATAAGTAACAAATCGGTTGATAGAAATAACTGCAGTTGGGTTGTTCTAATGTCACAATGGCGAAGACGACGACGGCGTTGCCATTAGGCGGAATGAAGGCACACAGTGCAGTTGTGAAGCAGCAGAATTGCTTTCTTTTCCCATGACGACTAATACGTGCGTTGGCAGCTGACGAGTCTCCCCTTCTTCTTCTTCTTCCCTACCGGCTCCCTGCCAGTGTCGGATACATGCCGCCACCACCACTTTAGGTGGCGGCCGCCGCCGTAGCCATCGCTGCCGTAATAACCCAAACCAATCGCCGGTCCCACTACCACTACCGCTAAATGTGACAACCTGTGAGTCATCAAATTGACAAAATATCATCTACCGAGCATCAATTCAGTAGTATTTACATCCTACCTCAAGATTCAAACGTCCAAATTGGCAGGGTGATGCGTGGAATGGCATAATTTGCAGTGTACTTGCCCTCCTCCACCTCCCATCCTCTTCTTTTTCTCCTTTCTTCCCTTAACAGACAGCCGAACACCCTACACAAGGCAAGGCTAGACCCAACACCCTCCCTTTCGATCAACTTTACACCATATGCTTGCGCACATTCCACCAAACACCCATAGTCATGAGGCCACATCACAAAGTAGTCTAGCAAGCACCACCACAGTCGCAGTGAACCCCTGCTTCATCTACTTAACACCAATCTTCATCACCACACCCAACAGTAGTGCCCCTTTCGCCTAAACAATGACGCTAACTGCATCTAGTTCTGTAACCCATCAATCTCTCCCCCACCTCCACCTCCTCCTCAAATACCACAAAACACAACTGTACTTCACCACCTTCATTGCTTTAAGTACATAGGATATTCTTGCCAGCCATGACTTGGTGGTATGAAACACGTACCACACGTGTATGTCCAACGTAACAAGAAGAGTGATCCCGATGAAACGCGTTGCAAACGCATCCTCAGCAGGTTCAATCAACTTGTGAAAATGCAAACGCATTGGTAAACACCATATTCCTGGCGGAGAACAAATAAATTAATCCATTCTGTGCATGCAAGTACTACTATAACAACATGAATGAACACACAAAATAATCAGAATCTATGCTCCTACCTTACCTTCGACTTTGGCAGCTCTTCCGCTTCCATTGCAATGGCGCTGAATCGGTGGTCCTTCTCAGGCATTCATCCATACTTCCATTCATCCACAATGCACATGCCACAAACTAACGTAATCCACTCTTAACACTGTCCTAAGTCGCGAATGGCAAGACGTTCATTTCTTAACAATCGTTGGTCCACATCGATTAGTAAAACTATCCATTTGAATGAGAAGAGAAGCAAAACAACGCAACACGCAGCAGAATGCACAAGCCAGTCATTCATTTATGACCTTAGATGACCTCAGTGGCGTAGGAATTTGAAATATTAAAAAAGTCGTCAAAAAACAATCAAATTTACCATAGGATCAGCTAGGTTAATCGAGAATGCTTTTTAATACGCCCTGAACCACCAACATTGTAACGAAATGCATGTCTATAGATTATTAAATTTCTTAACTAAATTAGGTAAGCAAGTAACAAATCGTTATTTGAACTACTTTTGTATTGCACTTGTGCACTTAAAAATATAGCATGTATTCATAAATAAGTTGTCAATATTAACTGCTAATTCTCTCGTGTGTGCGCAGTTTGTAAATTGTTTTACCCGTGTTTCTGCTATTTAAATCCTGTTAACATTACAAAATTGTCTAAGTTAGTAACAATTGTTACATCACTGAAAATACATAAAAATCAAAAGTTCGTTTGTTTTACCGAACGAACTTTGAAATGATTGGTCAGATTTGTACGCGGCTCGCGTAAGTGCTGCATGTTTTGGTGACCGTTGCTTCGGATTAAAAGGCTCCTATTTGCTGTCAGAAGTTGGATGTCTCGTAAGTATTTAGCACGTTTTTGTTAGTTTTAGTGATTTTGTTGTTAATAGGTACTTTAAATGTCGATTTTCTTCTTTCGCACACATACTTGCTGGAGTAAGCGCAAGGACCTCTTAATGTGACTGTTAAGACGTTTACTGAGGTGCAATTTGTGCTATATAGTACTATAAGTGATAAATTATGACTGTTTTGGCAGTTTGTGAGGTTGTGGGCCTTTTTAATGGCGTTGAAATTCGATTATTGAGACGCAATTTCGTTGGGAGAATTTATAACCTTACCAAGTGCTTGGCAGTTGCTTGCTTGGTGCTTTCTTGCGATTAAACACCCCTTACATGCATACTTTTGTACTTGCATTTTTTCTTTTCTTATCACTTTATATGTTAGGCTAATCATTTCAAAAGTACGTGCAGTTGCTGTCAAGACTTTTTGTTTTCCATTTTGATTGCCTAATCGCGTTGGTTTTTTCGCTACACAATCCTTCTTGCGATTAAGTAAGATTGTTTCGGCTGTTTCCAAGTGGTTAGTTATTTTATTAAGAATGAGTTTTGATTAATGCGGTCGAATTGGATGAAGAGACTTGTGACTTTGGTAAAGCGAACGCAAAAGCCTCATAATGTGACTGTTGGGACGTTTTGTTTTCCAACCGCAGTGCCTACTCACGTCCACCTTTTTGCTGCACGACACTTTGAGCGATGAAGTAAGATTGTTTTGGTAATTTGTAATTAGTTTGCTTTCTAATGACGGTAGATTTTATTGAGAGGAGTTTTAACCTCGTTCATTATTTTCTTGCTAGTATTCATCATATTTATAAATCTTGTTATCCGTGTTCTTTTTCCGCTTTCACGTCGGTCTTCACATTGATTGTTCTCTTTTTTACTTTGCAGATGCTACAAGCTTACTCCGGTGATGGTGAAGTAGCATTTGGTGATTGCGTGGAGTGATTCGCGGCGGCGGCGGTGGCGGCGGTGGCGTCTCGGTCTCGGTTGTGCGATGCAGATGTCGGCGGGCATGGACGACGACACGGACTACTATTGCTACTATGTCTGCGTCTCTTTGTCTTTGCGGGACATGGGTGGTTGGTTGGGTGGTCGACGGAGAGGGAGAGGGAGGGAGGGAGGGGAAAGGCTGGGGGAGGCCTGTCGTCGTTCTTATGTGTGAAGGAGTGAAGGTGACGCTCTCTTACAATGGCGACGACGATGACGACGAATGGAAGCGCTATGGACCAGAGCTCACTGGTGGTGGCAACTGCGGCATATTTTGTTTTCGAAGGTAGGGGAATGTTTTTGGTGTGGGAGAGTGGTAGCTAATTTATTGCTGACTGCTGCATAGGTGATGAGTGGTGGCGCTGTTCCCATTACTACTGCGACTTAGCCTTGAGGACGAGGATGGATTGAAAAGGAGTAAGTAGGAGGAGGGAGTGAGAAGGGACAGGGTAGGAGGTGGAGACGGCTTGGGATTTCTCTCTCTGTCCGGTTGGAGAGAGGCTTGACGACGGGTTGGGCGTGTAGTGCGATTGTGGTGTACTGCTTGGATGGATTAGCGGTGGTCCTCGTGTTTGCGCGGTGATTGGGTGTGTCGCTGTTGGTCTGTGCTTCGCGCTTGAAGAGAGGGTGGGGAAGTATCTACGTCTTAAAGACTTTTCCAACATTCCAGGTACAGTGGATTCGGCGTATGTGGAAGGTGGAAGATCGCGGTGCTCCGCGACACGTCGACGGTTGGTGCACGCAGGTACATGGACTGGAGCGGTGACTCAACTCTGCTCTGCCTTCTCCGTAGAGCTCTGCTTGTGCCTATGTTGGTCCGCATGTGTGGACATCGCCGACGGGGACATTCAACAGCAATGTCATCAGCCCTTTTGGGGCTGCCCAACTGAGTAAGTGGCAAATCTTGATTTTGTGTATCAGATATGACCTGAGTTTACATTTCAACTAATCAGTAAAAAGGTTTGGATGCATTCAAAGGTGTGGATTTTATTCTTACCAAGTGTATTCCCGGAGAGACGAACGCTGGTTTCTTCTCACTAATGCAGAAGTGTAGCGATGAGGTGTTGTTGGGAGCGATGGAATCAGTCCCTCTACTCACGTGCTGCTCCTTTTTTTACCACTGTATAGCACGGCAGGCGATAACTTGGCACTGTTTTGTTAGTTTGTGCCTTTCCTGCTACACGTCATAGCAAAACTGGCATGCCGCTGCATATATTCGGTGCGAGCAATATGCATTTTGGTATTTGCAATGTTGATTACCCGTCTGCATATATGATGTGTCCAGTGTGTGCTTGGACGACATCAGTAGCAAGGCCGTACGGAATGTGGTGTCTTATTCTTTAGTTGGCAATTTCACTCGTCATCAATGCAGTCTACCCTATTCTATGTTATTCTACTTGACATTAGGTAGGTCAAGGTCTAATCAGACGCCAGGGCACAGTTTACACACCAGAAGAGCTGCATGCGTTGGCGTCACTACGCAGACCGTACTTTGTAGCAGGCTTAAATGTTTGCTTGTTAAGTTGTTTCTTTTGTCCTACCGGTAGTTATGTTTGTGGTTGTTAGCTTTGCATCGCGCTGGATCCTCATGCATAAGTTTCTCCATTGTTTGGTTTTTTTTTTCTCCTTTTCAGATGTTACAACCTTACTTACTTACTCTGGTGATGGTGAAGTAGCATTTGATGAGTGCTTGGAATGGCAGCCAATGCGAGATGTTGGAGTGTTTCGCGGCGGTGGCGGTGGTGGTGGCGGCGTCTCCGTCTGGGTGGAGCGAAGGGGATTTTGGCAGGCATGGACGACACGGACTACTACTACTGCTGCTGCTATTATGTCTGCATGTCTTTGTCTTCGCGGGGCATGGGTGATTGAGTGGGTAGGTGGATGGATGGCGGAGAGGGAGGGGAAAGGCTAGGGGAGCTCTGTTGTGAGTATGTGTAAAGGTGTGAGGGGGAAGCTCTCTTACGACGACGACGACGACGACAACAACAATGAATGGGAGCGCTATGGAGCAGAGCTCGTGGATGGGAATTGCGGCATATTTTGCTTCCGAAGGTACGGAAATGTAATTGCTGTGGGAGGGGGGTGGCATTTAATTTATTGCTAGCTGTAGAGGTGATGATGCAACTAATTACTTAGTGGGGTGGGGGTGGTATGTGCGAATTGGGCGGCGGGCGGTTGTGAGGGTGTTGTGGCATATCGGCGGGGTGTCAGCTTGCGGTGTTCCCTCGTGTTGGCGTGGGAGGTGTTGGGTGTGCCTCCCTCGTGTTGGCGCTTTATTATTAGAAAGACGGCGAGGAGGCACTTCCATCTTACAACTTTTTTTTAATGTTGCAGGTGCGATGAGTGCAGAATTCCATGAGGGATGGGAGGATGGTAGGTACTCGACGACGGCGCATCGACAGTTGGTGGACGCGGCTACATCAACTCAAGTGGCGACTCAACCTTTCTTTACCTCTGCCGATGCTGCATTTGCGTGAACATCACCAACGACGGGCACATTCGTTCATTCACCCGACGATCCCTATCGCAACAACAGTTTCGTAAGTTGTGGCGTCTACCCATTTGTTAAAATTAGTCTCGTCTTTCTGCCACACGTGGAGACACTAGAGCTTCCGGTTTGTGCAAACTCACTGCGGATAAGATGTGTCTTGTCAAGGTGCATAAGTGAATTATTCATGTGGGGTTCCCTGCCTTTCTTGGATTTATGTAGAGCCTCTATGCAGTTAACTTGGTCATTGAAATGCAAGCACTATCTTCTACTTTGCAAGTAGACAAAATCGAACCAACGGTGCTGTGTGTTTGTGGCAGGTTATATGAATGCTTGTTTAAAATTCGGCTGGTAAGGTGTTGTTTTTGCAGTTGTTAGGTTTGCTTGTATCCTCCCTCGCCGATGTATGGCTTCAATGGACAGTCTTGAGGCCCTGTTCAGCGACTCATCCATCCACTTATCCACTAGTCTATGTCCTGTCCGGTGTCGTCGATGACGTGGGATGTTTGGAAGAGGTGGCTGAAGGTGCCCTCCTGTCTGTGCACTAAATGACACGTAAATTTGCTCCCCTCCCCTCCCCTCCCCTCCTCTTCCCTCTGCCGTCAATGCTACTGATACTACTCACTGTTAGTAATTTGAAGGCCTCCGTTATTATTATTATTGTTGTTGTTATTGGTGCTACTATTTGTTATACTTAACTATTGCTACTGTTGAAGCCAGTAAAGGTGAATGTGTTCATACTGTTTTTCATGCTTTATTGCTTAATAGAAAGGTGGGGAGGTGGGAAAAAGATTCGTTTAACACCTTCTGCCCTGAGTCTTCGTTGATTCAGCTGTCCACGTGAGGTGTTTTCTGTCTGTGACGTTTAGGTCACAAGTAGCCAGCCAGCCAGCCAGCCAACGAAGCTCGGGTTGTTGCTCACTTGGATCAGATGGCGGCTGGCTGGCGTAGTTCATCAAATAAATAGTAATAGTAATTTTCAGTTGTGGACTTTGCTTGCGGAAAAATTTCTCGTCGGAAAGGCTTAGAGCAGGTCATCATTGGATTATGGTTTGACCTTTGTAACATGGAGAAGTATCATTTCTTGCTGGGATTTGCTCGTTGTTGAACAAGTCACAGTAAGATTTAGGGTTGCCCCAACTAGCTCTGTTTCGCTGGTGACCATGTTAGGCGAATTAGTATCGCCTAAGTCAGTAGGATTTGGCGCGGTTCTTGCGTTGCAAATACTAGTAGACATAGCCATCTACCCAAAACGCGTTTGCTGCACAGTGGGTGATGTTGGTACGAGTCGCCTTGTAGGTTTCGTTGAAAGTCATTGCTTTCTTTGTGCGAAGTGAATTGCTGTGGTACGCTGTAACTGGTGAGTTAAATCCCAACAATGTCATTAATTAGTTACACTAACCAAGATGCAAGTTTCCTATAACCCTGTGAAAGGGTTGGGAGGCCAATAGAACCTGGAGGGAGGGAGGTGGGGGCACGGGGAGAGGTGAATGACGCAAAACTGGAACGGTGCGTGAAACACCGCATAGCGCTTGTGCCTCATGTTACTCATTTCATTTCAGTAAGAGTGTTTTCTAATGAAGAATGATGAAGCACGGAGGTGTGGGGGCTGCAGGGTGGGAATGTCTTTCTTTCTTACGGCAAAGAAGGTAACATTTGACTGTGACTGGAGATCTCTCCTTTGCAAAGGTGGTGTAGTTCATTGATAAAGCAGCTTTTTAGCCACCTCGTGCAAGGTAATAACATTGACAAATCCAAGTCACGACATGTGGAGGACCATTTGATGAGAAGGCAGAGCGTGACAATGATTGCCACATCATGGCATAAGAAAGTAGATGGACAAGGGCTGAACCAAGGCAAAATGGATAGCACGGAGCTTCAATTCTGGTGAAGAATGGTTTCCAATTGGCAAGGTAGTTAGTCAAGATGGCCAGTTTTTGGCGATACCATCGTCAACGCTGCCACTGGAGACGTCCTTTGAGATGGCACTCATATTGTACTTCCACCAACGCACTTTATCTAGGCATTTCTGCAAACACATTAGAGCACACCGACAGAAGAGCTGCAAGAGAGTTGAATTGGTTTATTGACCATTATGCCTCTTCGATTCGCCATCACTTCACCATCATCATCCTCTCCGTCCATCCGCTTCCCTTGGCCTAATTTATATCGTCTGTTGATCTTTTCCTTCATTCAAATTGAGGTGAGCACTTTGATGTGGAGCAGAGAAGAGTCGGAATTGCCAAGAGGTAACCAGCTTAAGGGAAAGCGTGAAAATAAGAAGTCAAGTTAGGGTTAGGGTTAGGGTCAAGTCAAGTTAGTCAAGTTAGTCCCCTTCGCCTGTATCGCACCAACCATCTGCGCAGACGGATTATAAAGGTTAATGATCGTGTGTCTTTGACGTCGTCTTTCTTGCTGTATGTCTAGTCCATCAAATTCCTCGCAGCAGTGGTAACTCTTATCCGCCAACCCCCCACTTCTGCGCACTCTTTTTATTTGAAGTTGCGCGCATTCATGCCACCATTAATGAGCGGTCAGTTGTTGCTGCACCTGAAAATGAAATCACTGCAGCTGATGGTTCTGCTACTATCGCTGCTTCCTCGTTGCCTGTCCGTGAGGTTATGGATTTGGTTGCACTGACTATGGAAGTGGCAAAACCTGACAAATATGCGGTTCTTGCTGTTCGTCGATGCCCTGCAGGAGGGAAGAAAAGGGAGTTTGAGACTTGCTTTGTCCGAAATGTAAGTTTCTCTTTCCTACCATGCATTGATCGTATTAAATTTGGCATTTTTTGGCTGATCGGTAGTCATTTTAAACTTAAACATATGGTTTTCTTGCTTTCTCTAAGTTAGCTGAAAGCTGCTGAAGATTCTTACCAGCTGACTATTACCTCGATGCGGTTTCGGATTTCACTGCGCATGAGTTACCCTTTTGCAAAATTAGTGGGCCTTGTTGACTAAGACTCTAAAATATCGGGACCGATGTTTGATTGTCGAATATGGACGATGGCATTGTACGAAGAACTCGTGTTTAGACAACCCAATAAGGTGACTTAAATTGTCAGGATCTCTCAGTTCTCGATTGATGACTTTGAATTTCATTTGTTCTGATTTTGTGCCGCGGTTGTGATATAACCTGGTACTAAAACTTGTCACCCCTGTGCAAACTGTCTTTTTTTCGCTTTGAAATGCCTGTAATGAGTTTGAGTGGTTAAAGTGAGGCAATATTTCTTCGCTTATCACCTGCGTTTTTGCTGTTATCAAGTTGTAGGCTGCTTGACGATGCATCGGATGATCGAAAGAGTTCCTACGGTTTTCGATGGGATCCGTTAGAGCACGTTGTATGGATGTGATGTTGTCTGCTGCTGCCGCTTTGGATTATCTCTTTTGGCTGATGTCATGCAAAACTGATGCGTGAGCAGCGATGCGACAGTTGGTTAATCAACCCCTACGCCAGCATTGAAGTGGCTGTGGTGGTAGATGCTGAGCACATGACTGCCATTCGCATGCCAGAAGGTAGGATTGATGGGCCATTTATTTGTTGCTCCCGTATCTTCTTCACGTCCGTGCAAGGTGATTTTCTGACTGAGCGACTGAGTGAAAGAGAAGCTACGATTGCTGAGGATAGAAAATTGCATCACTTTTTTCTCCTAAGCGGTCCTCTTACAGGTCTGGAGTGCACACCACTCTATCCTGAGAAGAGCGTGTTTCGTTCATATTTATGGTGGATTGCAGACGCAGTTGTTGACAATGAATCGTTCGCTTACGAAGACCAAATGTTGGCGACGCCTTCGATGTGTGTACTCGATGGGATTTCGGTGCAACAGGGGGATGTTTGAGAGAAATCTCTTAAGAAGGCATTTGGAGACCACTCTTCACTACTGCAATGCTTGCCCATGAGAAGGCGCATACACGAGACTCAGGAAGACCGGGGTTATAATGTGTAATGCTGAAGCAGGTGTCTTTTCTACATCACGGCAACCAATCTAAAGGTCAGGTGAGGCGGAAGTGCAGACGCAGATGCATCGCTGGAGGATGACGGAGAAGCAGTGGTAGTGGAGTCTGTGGTTCGTGGAGAATTGGTGTTGTCGTCGAACGCAGCACTGGAGGCTACGCGCGGCTAGATGTTGGAGGGGCTGGATGCAGCCTAGGCAAACATGTTGCCTCAACTGCCGCAATTCGGGCTGCCTCGGTGGTACAGGAAGTGAGGCTGGCAGAGACGGGATCGGAGCCTTAATCGAGTACAGGTTATCACCACGGAATTGGAGGCGAGGGTGGCTGAGTTCCTAATAATGGCTGTTGTCTTCTGTTCTCTACTTTTGTTAGCTTTCATCGCTCTCCTATTTGCCCTTTCATGACGCAAAGTACTCAGCCACTTCATATCAATTTGTGTCCCGTGTTCACATAGCCATCCATCATTTGTCTTTCATCGTTTTATTTTCCTCGTTCATTTCATACTTCTGTACTAAACTCAACGATTTAATTTTACCTTCTTGATTGTCGCACCGATTCTTCTGATCAAGTCATTTGGTGAATCTCGTTTTAAGTTTGCGGGCAGTGCTCTTGGATTAGTCGCGTGTTTTGGGACTGTTCTAAGAGTAGCCTTCGCGCTTACGTGCACAGCGTCCCCATCGGCGAGCGCGTGGTTGAAGTGTAGAGGTGTTAATATGGTTGAGGTTTGAAGGGGTTGATTTGTTTTGGGTGTGCGTGAGCACTACTAACCCAGTCGACTGTGATAGAGTTGTCCGGTCTCTTGTGGCTATCAATGAGTTTATCCCATTTGTAGACACTGAGCGCGCGTCTGGGAGAGTCAGTGGGCAATCGTCTGCACGTTCAATGTACGCTCACCACTTGAGAGATTGATTTAAGTGACAAGGCAAAGATGAATGCGTTTTATATGAAGGAGACAGGGGGAGGGAGGGTGAAAGGTCAGTGCATGTAGCATTCTCTTCTTCCTGTACGCGCGCGGAATGGCGTTAAGATGGTGACGCAGTAGCAATGGAATTTTCTTGAAGTGACTAAATCGGAGCTCTGAACTGATAAAGTACAACCTTTTCTTCACTCCTTGGATCCTGTTTGTTTTCACCCACCATTTGTGTCAAATTCAGCCTAAAGTTGGGTTGACCTTGACAGGGACTGAAAAGCGGTTCGATTGCTTTCTCGTGTTTACCTCTTTGCCTCAATTTGGCCCCACTACATTCCTCTGTAATTTGTGCGTTGAAAGCTCACGACTAGCCTGTGCTTGCCACAATGCGTCTACAACTTGTCATACATCGGCCAGTTTTTGCCTACTGTGAAGGGTATATGTATTCCATCCGGTATTAGGTGACAAGTGCGCACCAAATTGAAGAAGAGATGAACGGCAGGGCGAGAGGTTGTGACACTGTGCACCACTAAGACATTTTTTGGATAATTTCAAGTCTGTCTATCAACGACAATGCAGATAGTGGTGATTTCTGGCCCCACTGCTGGCCTTTGGCACTCGTCTGGCACTTGGAACTTAAGATCTGGTAAGCATGGCCAATACAAAAGTGGACATGTCTCCATGTTGGATGATTGGTGGGTGAATGGAAATGTTCGCAAAGACTTGCACATTCGAAGGGTTGGCGGAAGTCAGACACCAGAAGAGCATTCCAGCTTTGGACAGTATAGAAGAGTTGACTGTTGCGCTAAGCTAAATGACGACGGGAAATCGTGGCTTAAAATATAGTCATGGAAACCAAAACCCAAATAACTAATGAGATTGGGAAGAAACAACTTCAAAGACTCGCCCTTGTCTCTCCAGGTCACATCATTAATTTTCGATAGGGAGAATGGCCAAAAGCACACTGACTTCGACTGGTGTGGGCGAACAGATTGCTTTCACCTTAAGCACGCCTCCACTCCCACCTCACGACTCGCCAATCATGCTCACCTTTTTCGTCTTTAGTTGATAAGTCATGCATGAATTTGAATGAGCTTACCCGCATTTGTTGACGACCGCAACAGCGCGCTAATGCCACCCACCATTGGGGACACTGCAGTAACAACCGAGGTAAAGACGACTCTAGTAATGGCTTCAGAGGAGAGACACTTGAAATGTAACATATACTTGCAATTCAGTCCCTTCTTCAATTCTGATTTTAGCACGCGCTATTTAAAGAACAACTACGCGGAGTAGATCTTGATCCACATACGAAAAGTGACAAGAACACTGAAGTGGAATCAAGAGATGCCGACGATAGAGGAAAACAGTACCATCGGTTGCAAAGAGAAGGAAGGAAGGAAGGTGGGGGGAGGAGAAGGAAGAGAGGCAGTAAGGAAGGGTTAGAGTGAAGTAGGGTGTAGCCGCTACTACAAAGTAGGCGTCTAGGTGCAATTGGGGCAGTTAAAAACAACCGTAGCAGCAACAACCGGAGTTGCTGGTGTAATAATTGGGATTGTGAAAGTATGTACGTGGGGCCAACTTCGACAGCTCGTTGAGAGAATGTGACATTCACGAGGCATTGCACGTGGACATAAATACCAAGTGGACAGAGTGTGCATATTGCAGCAGTTGGTCTGTTTGTTTGTACTCAACCATCCAGCCGACTAAGCGATCGAAACTGAGGTTGGTCTGCGAATCCACCCAGTCATCTACTTGGGCAATTAGCAGATCCTAAAAGGCGACCTGATTCTCCGGCCTTGCTTCCTCATTTTTGGCCATCTCCGAGTCCTCTGATGCTCCAATTGTCTCGCATTTTTTTGAGCATCATTTGATTTTCATTCAATCTGGTATAGGGATGACATTCAGACTTTTGCGCAAGTGGATCCTCACAACACTCTTTTCTCCACCATTTATTATCATGCAGAAAGGAAGAAAAATGCAAACAAAAAGCAAGGCTCTTCATGAGGTTTATCAAGAAGAGGAGAAAAAGCTTCTCAGAATGATGGATTGAGCTGCCTCCTCTCTCCCTCTCCCAGTCTCTCGCTTTTGCGATTTTTTTGGGTGTGGACGTGACAACCCGCTGCAGTTAAACCCATATACAGAATTTATTTTATGATTTTAAGAATATCGTTACGTGGTTGGAGGAAATTTGACGATATATCGTGCATTTTCGTTGCTAAAGCGGTTGAATTTCGGATTGACTGGATTCGAGGCGACCAACAACATAGAGATCCGACGAGCCCAATGACATGAAAAGGGGCTGTTTAAAGTGGACTCCCGAGACAATAGATCCGGTTATTCGGACTCACTCATGCGAGTCTTTGCTAACGTAAACGCAAGTTGAAGTGCACACATAATCACTGGAAGCAATATCCAGGTGGTTCGAACATCTGGTCATGTTGCTTCGTACGGCAATAAATCCTATGCCGACCTCGCAATCCCTTGTTTGTGGTGGCGAACTTTCGCAGCAAGGAACTGTCCGGAGGCACAATCACTAGCGTCTACTCTTGACAAATCGCCAGCCTTAACCTGATCGCTAATGCAGCAAAGTTGTGGTGGTGGACAACTACTACGAGAGATTAGATTGCAAACCCAATGTTTTACTCTCACACAGTGAGAAAGCAAAGAATGCCTGGACTAAACACTCCTTGATTACGATATAATCTGCCACCAGAAATTACTGAACACAGTTCGTCCACGATCTACGATTCATTCCTAGCCGTGTCGGGAGTTTTCCATAGTATTTAGAAGAAGTGCAGTAGACATTAGTGAAGCGTATCATTTGTGATCAAATGGCTTGAACAGTTCAATTTGGGTGATGCCTAGTCACTCCAAGGGCATCGCTCTCAAGGCGACTCTCTATTTTGAATAACGAAGAAGAGGTGCATGTCTCCCCTGACTAAACTTTATTTGGGATCATTGTCCGGGGAGCAGGCAACAGCGCTATCCAACTTGAGTGATGGTGCAACAGTGGATATACTACTCCTACATCGACATTGAAATTTGTGTGGCGGAGGCTGACTGCCACTCAGATGGCATGATATTGGTACGTGGTAGGTAGCAGGATTGGCAGACCATGAACTTGTTCTTCCTGCACCCTCTCCGCGCACGTCTAGTGTGGTTTGCTGAGTGAATGTCCGACTGGGAGAATGGCGTATGGTGGAAACGATTTGGGGTGTCACGGTTGCTGAGCAAATGGACATCTCATCGTCATAACATTGCCCCCGAATCGTCCACACACAGAGGTCATCTCGTGGATTTAAAGCACTTACCACTTTATGTCTCAAAGACTGTGCTTTCAGTGTGTAAGTGTAGTGGATTGTAGACACAGTTTCTCGTGGTGGCGAATGGTTTACTTACAGAAGACTGAAGGTCACTGATAGGTGAGATCCATCTACTCGATGGAAATCGATACAACTGCTTTCCACTTTGCGACATTCAACCAGATGCCTTTTCCACGCCACAGTAACTGACATTTACGATAGTGTGGCCACCTTCACAGGCAGCAAGGATGCCAGTTGGATGATCACGAAGGTTCACTGAAGCGTGCTTCGATTTCTTCCCTCTCCTTTCTCCATCCTCCTTGTGGCATCCTCTCCACCTTAGTACAATCTTCTCACATTGCTCTGCTCTCTATGTACTAGAGGACGCATAATTGGAATTTACTCAGTATGATTGACACTTGATGGAGCGATGAGTGTACTATCCCTCACCTTTTGTCATTTATCAATCAAGCGTTGTGTACTGTACAGGATTTTATGATTTGCATTCTCTGATTTGTATACACCACTACTGATGACTGTCAGTGATTACTCGATGGTACTTAATCTTCGTCACGTTTATCAAGGTCACCATGTTCTATATATACTTGGGAGCCTTTCTCTTCAGCGGGTGTATTCAAAGTCGAGGTGTTGTGGTTGTGGACTGGGGCAGAAGTGATCAATCAACTTCTAGGTGACTGCTAAAGGTCTAAGGTGGATGGACTCGTGTAGGAGGGAAAGATTAGCGATAAGCTCAAGGACTTCGTGCAAAACGTTGTTCTCGACGCCGTCACATACACTGGACATGCGAACGCCGAGACGGTCACTACCAGTGGGTAGTCTGGACTGCGAGTTATTCGTGGCACATTTTCAAACGACTTTACACAACTTGCTCACCCCTCATTAACAGTTGAGCATTTCATAAGTTCTTAACATAGAATAGCACCACTGATTTGATGATTAAGTGACAAGTCGCTTTTATCTGCTCGAGGAATGCATTCTTGGCAGTCATCAGACAATCAGACAATCGCATTATCACCCACAAACTAGAACAGGCGACGAAGCCGACGACAACTGGGACAGATTTGGTTAGGATGGTCAATAAATAGGGAGACGTCTCCTTTTTTGAGGACTGGTGAGTGTATGGAATCGTTCACGAAGACTTGCACCTTCGAAGGCTTGGCAAACGTCAGACACCAGAATAGCATTCCATCCTTGGCCAGTACAGAAGGGTTGTCTGTTGCGCTCATTATGGAAAAGGATATAAATGTAGCGTCCCGAGGCTCCCTTAAAGGCAAAAGAAGGCAGAATGCCAAGGTAGAATATGTATATATTCAACGGGCAGAGGGACATAAGCTGCTGCCATGGCCTGAGGCCAGCCTACACAGCTAGGGCAAAACCGGTAATTCCAACAAACAAAGTGCTACAATAAATGCATTGTGTGGCGTTAAAATCAGCCGGAGAATGAGAGTTTGAAGAGGCTTGCCTATCCAGCATCAAAACGTGGTTGCCTGATG
The DNA here is from genome assembly GCA_036345935.2 of Taenia hydatigena. Classification (NCBI taxonomy): domain Eukaryota; kingdom Metazoa; phylum Platyhelminthes; class Cestoda; order Cyclophyllidea; family Taeniidae; genus Taenia; species Taenia hydatigena. The sequence goes on along the minus strand of JADWOT020000215.1, from coordinate 1,842 downwards.
GTGGGCACAAAAATGAGTGTTTTACGATTTACGTGGGCAAACCTATCGAGTGTTGATAAACACCACACCTCCAAAATTCTGTCCAAAACCCTCGAGGAATCAGGTGAGTTGGAGCAAATTGACATTAGTTGTTTCCACGGTTTGGCACCTTCAAGCAAAGCATCGTCGTCCCAATCACGAATTCCGTTGGAATCCCTCACTCATTTCACTTGACAAGGTGTGAAGAGGAGAATGCAAGGCCGAACTGTATCGAGTTGGAGAAAGTAGTACACTCCCTTTGGAGGTCTGGACATGATTTGCCAAGTGGCATTTAGGATTTTGTTGGCGCACGCTACTACTGAGTTCAAGAGGGTTGAGCAAGTGCGTGGCTGTAGTTCGTACGCATCATACTTAAAGGCAAGACATCAAAAACTACTTCTACTACTACTCCACTCGACATTTGGGATGCGATTTTACGTTGAATGTTTGCAAGGTATTTTAGGCGGAATACCTTAATTTACATTGCATTATATTATGGTTCAATTGCATAATTAGCCAAGAGATAGAAGAATAAACTGCGTCTGTTATTCACATTTATCCTCAACTGACCTTATTGCCCTTGTATGCTAATTTTAAACAAACAAATTTTTATCTTCATCACACACATCCTTCATCCCTTCTACTATTTCCACTTTCCTTAGTCCTCTGCTTTGTATTTACGACATTCTGATTACTCTACAACACCTCACATTTGTTGCCCACATTAAAATTGCCCAACCGCTTTCCAGTTTTATTCCACAACATAGAATTCATTGTTATGTTCTAGCATCCCTATTCTTGAGGCTTATCTCCTTTTTACTAACTACATTTCCATTGCCATCGCGACCTATCGGCGTGGTATTATGATGTTCTCAAGGTCTTTGCCGTCCTCGACATGCAAGACAAAACCTCTTCACTCTGAAGCACTGCGAAGCAACATCAACGCATTCTTGAGTCGCTTGAACCAGTTGGTTTTCTCCAAGTCCCGTAGTTTACATTTACATGTCCCAGATCACACAACAATGCAAAGTCGAGTGTTTATTTTAGGAATGATTTGCTCAAAACCCTAACACACATAAATAATGAGGCGAAATTTTTAAATAAAACTATCCGTTAGCCTTGCTACTACAAAGCTTTGACTCCAAGAACCAATTATTGCTCACATAGCTGGTGCCTTCACTTCACTTTCATCCTGACAAGTCTGACCTTATGCAAATGCGTTTCAGACTATTTTCGGTTTGATATATCTATCATATACTTGTATTGCAACATACAACGATCAGCTTCACTCTGTTTAAAGACCAATGTCAACAAGTCCAGGGAAGTATGTATGCCACGCCAACAAGGCAGTTGTAAGGCCAGCAGACCAACGTAGATTTGGGCAAAAGCAAAAGATACAAAGGACGGCAGATGCACCAACTAATGTCATCGAAAGGCGTTCAGCGAACAGATCTCCCACCATAATAGCTACTCCATCTGGTTAGTTCTATCAGCGTATCATTCAACTCCACACAGTTGCCCAGTGGTGGCAATAGCTACCACGTCTGCTTAAGGGAACCGCGTGATGGAATGACAACACAACACCATTTGGGGCCACCCTGCAGAAGAGATGGTGTTACGACATTAATCAGGCAGTATGTAGCCTTTCCTCATTCCTGCCTACTTGGCATACATGCCCGTTCACAAAATGGTTGGGGTCGTCTTGTCCGCCTTGCAGCCACCTACCCAACCACCCACCAGTTATACATTCTGCGCCTTCTAAAGCCAATCTCAAGGCTAAGTGACAGCATGCCACTCCTTTTAAAGGCTCGTAATACCTCCAAC
>JADWOT020000199.1:0-25000 GCA_036345935.2 Taenia hydatigena | reverse complement strand
CTGCTACATAATTAAGCAGACATATTTCCAAGATTTGAGCATAAACCAAAAACAAGCAGTCATGTGTTTATGCAAAGAAAACAAAACTGTTATGAATTCTTGTTCAAAAACCAGGTTACCATGGTTAATGACCTTGTCGATTTCGTTCGAAAATGGGTAATAGTTAACCAGTTTTGTTAATAATCCACTCGTTACTACTTGACACACTAAGAGATGCAGACGGGAGAGCGAGGGCACAGAAATGGGCAAAGAGTATGAGCCCTCGATAACCCGAGTTTTTTGTTCCATTGATGTCGTGGTCTCATAGGTCAATGTGGATGCACAGATTTACAGGATTGAACCTAAGACAAGAACAGACTAATGAACTGAGCGGACAAAACTCGAAATGGAAACAGCAAAGGGAAGTGTCGCAAGTAAATTTACATCTGTGTGGGGTAAAAATATTTCAACCAAATCAAAAAATGAAGGGTTGAGGAAGGGACTTAATGCGTCTGGATAGTAAGTACATGCCATTATTTGTAAACTTCATCATAAATCACGGGGTAAATTCTACTTGGGGGTGTTTATTCCATAAAAAGATAGACTCGATTATGAATTATGGATAGCAGAGCCTCATTAACTCTCAAGTAAAATGTAGAAAAGGCGTAATTTGGGTCAGACATTGTCGTTGTTTCGTGAATAATTGGTCCTGTTCTTACTCACAAACACAAAACAAAGTTGCTTTGCAAGTCAAGTCATGTGCTCAGTATCTCGAGGACTCCAAGCACATGCCCTGCAATGCATTGCACGATTGGCACGCAACCATGAGATCCAAAAGGTTGAGACATATTTGGAGCCGTGTCAGATGCGCCAACACAAAGGTCCGAATCTGGCACAGAAGTCGTGTTTTGTTATAAAAAGTCTGAATAAAGGTTTTTTCCACACCATATGTCTTTCACCAACCAGCACTAAAGGTGCGTAGAGAAAGTTGTGAAAATTGGAAGACTTGAATTGTGTTTAAATAATTGAGAGTGTAATGTAAAATGATAGCTTTAGAAGCTAAAATTTCGTTTTGAGTTGCTGGTGTAGCACCAAGCGCCTTTCTTTGAGATCGCGTGTAGATATCCCCATATGTTTCTGGTGCAGATAAGCAGAATATTTTGCTACTACCATGACAGCTAATCTTACCCCCACAGCGAACAAATATTCTCTTATGCGTTACATCGCTGGTTGGGACCGAAAGATTCCATCAGATATCGTAATGTTTTTACTTGCACATTATTCAAAATATGTGATCGTTTTAACTTGATTGCGTTATTTAAGAGAATTCTGTAACCTCACTGTAACACCATTTATTCCTGTTGCATTTCGTAGTCTCGAGTCCAACTTTCCAGAAAAGTATGCCAGCCAGTTGGTTGGACTAGTTGGGTGCGGCATTTATTGGATCATCTGTTAAACTGAAAACCTCGTGCATTGCTCTAAATAACTCATGTTTTGACAGTAACATATTTAAGCACCTTGCACCCATTACAGATCAACCACGCATGTTGTCGTTTAGTCGTATTCACGCCAATGGGCGAATAAGTGAACTCACACATACACTGCAATATGTGTTGCCTCTAGTAGGGTTATAACTCCTAAGTCTGATGCACACATCTACTAGGCAAACTAGATTTCGTTATGAACCAAACTCCTTTATGTCTAACAAACATTGTGACCTCGAGTGTTACTGTCGGTGACAAGATATAAATTCTACAAAACTCCTTCCCACTTTGAAATTTAGCGTCTTTCCTGCCATCGTCTCTCCGTCATTAAGTATTTATGAATGGTAATGGAGAAGTGTAACGGTGAAACCGAAGTCGGACCTTTCTCGGAGCTATACATGCAGAATTTGACGACGGTAAGGGAATAGCCATAATCATTATGCACAAGGCGATATGGCACGCTGGTCATAGCGATTGCCGCATTAGAGATATTAAAGTTCCGTCTGCAATCATTGCCTATTATGTCATTCCGAAACATTAAAATTTACTAGGTAGACTGCATAAAATAATTCCTAGGAACATCTTTCACTCGTAAGAATCAACTGGGACTTCACAGTTTTCCCTACAAAATGCCATGTGATCATCTTCATTACTTGGTCTACCAGGCACAATGTTAGTCACACAATTCGTTCACAACAGATGCTATCCTTTAGGTGCCGACTTCTGTTGCACAATCGAGATGGCAATGAGACATGTCACCCTGATGTGCATGGAACAACATGTCAGCTGCCTGCAGATGTTACAGGGCCACCCACAGTTGGGGCGCCTTTATAGGCACGAGAATAATACTTTTGCTAGCGACGCCAAAATAATGCTGCACTTATTCAGGACAAAACCTTGTGAGTGATTTGCCGATAACTAGGGCCTCACAAAGCCCTTTTGTTTTAGGCGATTAGGCCTAAAACGATCCGTATTTGTTACGTTGAAATGCGTGTTATGAAGAATGCGCACTATACTGCCCTAAACAACCCATTTTGGTATACTTGAAGTTCATTTTCGCCTCAATAACACGCTTTTCTTTGATTTCCCTTATCAGATTCCCCTTAACGCAACGCAGATTGAAAGTCAATTTATCAAAAAGAGATGCATTTTGGAATGTTTGGCTTTACTTGGTGCTAGGGATTGTCTACACTTCAAAACAGACAGAATTTTCCTTTCATTAGTGTTCCATTATATGAGTTGTAAGGGTAGTTAAAGAAAACTAAATTTCAAGATGAGCTTCATACCCTGTTTCGGTAAGAATGAATCTCTCTTTATTAATTGCTTTGATATGTTTTGTGATCTAACGCTTTTGACGCTTACCACTTTAAGTGGAAAATATCCAATTTTCCACTTCTAAAGTCTTCACTATTGCCCAAAGTGTTGTGCTATCCATGTTGGCACAATATACCGTGCCTGTGGTATTGATGGCGGATAGAGCAGCAGTACCATCGAATAGGTTGGTTAAGCGCTCCCTTCCTTATTGACGAGCTAAATGCATCTTCAGCAACTGCAACAGGCGCGATGTGAACTAATGCAAGCCAAGGTGGTTAAGACTGCTTCTACTGAGACTTTGGCCTGCGACCCACGTTACTGTTTGATTATATATCAGTTCGGCGACCAGAATAGTCAGAGTGTTGCTTAAATTCATCACTATTGAGACTGTTGCTTTGCAATTCGTTCTACTTCGACAAGTACTGGTATCCTTTGGGTCGGATTTGTTTTTGCGCATGTGATGAGGAGAGTTTGGCTGGATAGACGGCTGGGTGGATGAAAAGAAATTGTGGATCCTACCTCAAAAAGCGGATACGACACATGGATACTTTGCGTTGCGCACCAGCTATTCTTTTCCTTTAGACCACGAAGAGAGTGTGTCGCCCCGTCGACATTGTAATGAAGCCAAATTGCGTTTTGGAAGTGTGCAAAGTGCGGCGCGGCGCTGTGAGATGATTCCCTTCCTCATGACATCATCGTCGTCATCGTTCATCCAACTGCTCACACTCTATCCATGCTGACCCGTCTGGCGCTACCACCACCATGTCCACTAGCATTGTTTAATGCAATTCAGTAGTTTGCACAACATATTCACCACATTGGAGGGGAGCGAAGGGATGAGATGCAAAGCTATTTTATTGTGTGCAATGCCATAAATGCGTAGAACAGGAGGTAAATGGGTTGAGGTGGAGGAGTGAAGTGAAGAGAATCGTAGGCAAGTAAAATTCGATAAAGCGTGCTAGTGACATGACGTGTACCATAGCCGTCACGAAGTAGCGTAACCCTGTGGTGTGACGGAGATTAGAAGTTATCACCCTGTGCAACCAATGGCGCTTATTTTTCATTTAACTTTCAACTTCCATGGCTCGCATTTTCATGCCAGCCACACATCGCATCACGCCTCCCTTATTCCACACTCGCCTTCCCAGTTCCTATCAGCCTTCATCCATTTCGTCCTCCCTTCCTTCCCTCCCTAACTCCTTCATTCCTCCTCACATTTCTCCATCTCTCTCCCATCACTACCGCCTTACTCCCTCCATCCATCCACTTGCCCATTCATCAATCCATCCTTTTTTGCTTTTCTCGCATGACCATACCAGTATACACTCACACACCCTCACATAACTTGTATTCTGTTTCCCATTCTCTCATTCCCACTGATACAGGTCATCTGCGCTCACTCCATCCTCATAGTCCATTCATCAGGGCTAAGCGCAATGCAAAACACACTTGTCCGTGCATTTACAAATGCAATGTGAGCACCAGCATTTCAACAAACATTAAAATAAGACCTACAAAATGTAAAACCGCGACGCTTTGTCGAAACAAAAATGAAGTGACCAAAGATGCGCCGCACATTAAACTACGTTAAATGAATTGCCAAATATTAGTGACCGAGTTATATACTATGCACGTAACATTCTTCACTGCCGTTATTCGCATTTCTACTGAGGGTAAAAGGGAAGCAGAATGCAGATGAGCCCTGCATGCACATTGTAGTGAACACAGTAATAAGACTTTCCACTCTGGCGCAAAATATTTGGGCTACCGTAAAGCGCAGAGCACAAAACGCAAAGCGTATACTTAAAATGCATGGTTAAGTGATAAACTCGTTTACATTATTTTCTGCACTTTAATTTGCGCAGAAATCTCAGGCAAAAGGAAGACGTACGGCAATGTGCTCAATATAATATAGCTTAAGCTTTAATTAAACATGCACAAGATGGATACTTGCCGTCGGCCTATACGATTGAAAATCAGCTAAGTGTGCATTTCACATCTTTGCATTGTGGATGCAAATCTATGAATGTGGCAATGGCAACCCTTCTTTCAAATTTGTGTTCGAATACAATGCGCAAAGTGAGTACCCACGCGGTTTAGCATCTTTAAATGCACAGTCCCAACCAGTAGGTTACAAAAATTGGTGTTCAGCAACAATGAAGCTCTAGTGACTCATAAGCAAGTAAAATTATGCGTCTGCTGTGTAGACATCCAGAATTCCTCACTCATTTCAAACACTTTTGAGCACATCGAATACAGTGTTTTCAAGGAGTGCAGCTGCGTGCTTACGTTGAAGTTCCTAATTGGGTCCAAAATAAATTCTGTTCTGCATCAACGATGCCGCCTCCTTTACTTTCAGCAGATCAGGGCTGACCAACGCTTCTTCATCCCATTATTCAAACTCTAATATTATTGCTAATAATATGCCAAAGGGAACTGTGCTTCATGTGTGTAGTAATTAAATAAAAGTAAGCTGAATGCCCTTAGCTAGACTATACTTGCAATGTATATTTACTAAGTGGATTAAAATCTGTTGAGTGGCGACTGCATAATTTTCCAGTAATTCATTATTTTGCTCTCAATGCTTAATACTCTTAGTTCGCATACTTTGTTTGTGGCGCTCCGAGACTTCCTCGAAGGCAAAAGAAGGCATAATATTAGGGCAAAATGCATATGTTCAGCAAGCGTAGGGTAACAGCTTCTGGTAATATTAACAATTTTAGAAGTGGTGATGCGAATTCTGTCTTGTTTTTTATCCTCAACAGCGTACTACCCACAATTTTTCTCTCATTTTAGCGCCTTTGATTCGTAGTTAGGCATGAGACTGCAAATCGCAAGGCAAACTACTACATGGGAAGCAAAAGTTGCCTCAATTTCTTGTATGTTTTGTGTAAACGTTCTCCTTGTTGGTTTCCGCAAAACTCTTGTTTGTCCAGAGTGTGTTCGAACAATTTGATACTGTTAGCGAGTAGGCAAGACAGAGAGAAAGGCGAGCCACACAAAAACAGAGTCGAATATGAACAGGATCGGCACTATGGCCTCGTGCTTGTTTGGTCATTACCGCTGCTGCAAAAAGATGTCGTGGCTAGCTTCTTACGCTTACTTACTTCAAATTTTTCGACTGACCGAGGGTTTCGATTCTCACCCCACGAAGTTCGCCAATCACAATGTGTAGACTTGTTGCATGTATGAACTAAAAAGGTGACAAAATAAATCAGTTTGAAAGAGCGTCCATTGAAGGCGATTGATGAATTAGCAGTCCTTTCGTCGATAGCGGAAGCAGTGGTCAGTTCCGGCACCAAGTAACACTTCTCAAATTCTACATCGCATATGAGAGGGAAAGAGGTGTTCCACCACCGTTATTTTACTTCCACCTTTTGCAACACTTCTATGCTACATGGCACAATCTGTGAAAAGTCACTTTCTGTCAAACCGGATGCGATCGCGGTATCCATCCGTCGTATAAAAAGCCAATGTTTGCATCTTCTTTGGAATGCGTCTGTGTAGACGGTGTTACAATCTTCCTCGATTTAACTACCATGCAATATAAAGGGCCGCAACAAAATGCGCAGAATTTTAAAGCATTGTTGCTTCGAAAAGCGTCGTCTTTGATCAGCCATGCCTGGACTTGAAAATACACCTTATGCAGACGAACATTTCTAACTAATGCAGTGGCATGCTGCTTTGCTGAGGTCTTCAAAGTGCAAAATTGAGACAATTAACTGAGTTGTTGCTCACTTGAAAGAAGAAAATACAATTCAGTGGATTAACCGGTTTACCATTCATTAGTCTGAAAGCAGTAATGTTTCAGTAGTTGATTGTCCGTTCGCATATCGTAGAGGTTAGCCTACCCAGCGAAGGTACGATGATTGAGGCAAAAATAATAAGCGAAAAAGCAGTCATTCCATCATCTAATTTCCATTCCCTTTCTCGCGTTACCCGTCAAGAGTAATCCCGAGTCATCCATGTTAGTTATCAGATTTCTTTACAACTGGGGCAACGCTTTACCGCAATGTCACTAATCTCTCCAAGCAATTAACAGAATCTGAAGCTTTGCGCTTTATGGTATCCGGATGAATGGAAGAGAAATCTCGCTATAATTGTCATCATCACCTATGAATAGTTGCAGGAACATTGACATTAAAGGAGATTTGCATTTCATAGCATAAAAGATGATGTTTGCGCTTAGCAGTATATGTTCGTCATATGGTGGAACTTGATTTAAACGAATTGGCTTGGGGTCGAGCCATACGGCCTAGGCACGATGGCGGTGGTCCAAAGTGATCCTGTTACTAAAACTGAAATGTGAGAAGGTTAGAGAAATTGCTGCTGGTTTGCTTTGGACGCAGCTCTGTGCTACAAATGCACATGTGTCCATTATGACAAGCAGGTTTCATACGGTGAAAGATGTGCTGAGTGTAGGAAGCCATGAGTAGACGCCTCCGAGGCGACTGCGTTCCGCCGAATCGCATCTGTACAAATTGGCATGTATGATGAGGGGAGAGGGATTATGTAGTTTGCTTTCGATGCAGAAAGGTGCTTGGTCAGACTTTTCGCACTGTCAAACATGTTGAATTGGATGCAGACCCTAGCAGTAAAAGAAGACAATCTAAGCTCATTGTAAACAATACAGAATGAAGCTCACAAGCTGAACTCCATGCTTGTACGAATGCAAAGCTCTTATTGTGATGACTCCTCGCTATGAATAAATTATCGTTAAGTCCTCGAGGATAATTCAATTCGTCTTCTTTTTGTTGTTTCTCACATTTAGGATTGTTTTATTTCCCTATTCAATTATTTTAGTGATATATTCGACAGGATGAAGGAAAATTTGAGTGAACTATACCAACAGAGTATAGGTAGAGAAGAATCACTTCTACTTTCCGCCAAAAATATGGAGCTTGATCTTCATTTTCACTCATGTGATTACTTGTCAATGAAACTCGCAAAATTGTGTTTTCCTTGTTTTCACAAAACAGTCACATGCTGGTTGATGCTGGTTGCCAATAGGGTTAATGCAGTGCGCTCAACACTTCAATGAGTGCCCATACCAGCTGCTGTATTCCACTTATTCCCATGGCTTATGAACAGATTAATCTCTTTTTTCCTTCGTAATTGTAGCCATCGTAGTTGTGTTTACGAATAAAGAATCTGGCATTAAGCTCTCTCCAGCCAGCACCTCAATGGGTAGCATTCTAATAAGCGATTGTCTTAATCTTCGTATAAACGCATAATGACGAAGTGAACTTCTTCTGCTTCTAAGACGAGGGCATGTTTGCGTTCTGGCAATAAGGGCTGGAGGAGAGGTACGCATTTGTACAGGCTTCTTTGATGGACTATGTACAGAGATCGTCTAAAATGATAAGGGACGGACATAGGCAATGCGGTAAGTAAGAGTCCAGGTGCAATGCAAATCGCGACCTTATAATTAATCAACATGCTTACCTTCGTTCTTGAGAGTGGAATGGGAGGAAAGACTTGACAGGTATGGTCTGAGATGAATTGAAGTAGTAAAAAAAATTAGGAATTAGGAAGTAGTGAGATGCGATACAGCCTTCAGTCAAGTTCAATGCGGTCAGATCTACGGTAAGTCCTACTAATAGCATGGATCATGGCTATAAATGCAGTAGACCAAGGGTTCAAGCATAGAACAGTCAATCGAAAAATAAGGGGAGCTCACCAGAGCGGCATCGATGAAGACTGATTTGGAGGGAGAAGGAGATGGGAGAAATTAAATTTACTTTGAAAGATGTCAAGGTAAGAAAACAAAAGAAGCGATAGGAAAGGATCTAGTCCTGGTCTCACCAAAATTAAACGAAGAAAAATAGGTACATGAAAGTGCATCTGCGAATCTGTTAATCGTTTGAAGGGTAGGTAAACAAAGTGTGGTGGAGCGCGATCGCGTATTACGTAAGTCTTATTGTTTTGGAGAACTGTAAGAAGTGGTAGGAGGAGAATGAGACACAGTAGCAGCTCTGGACTGAAGCTTGAGAGGGAACCAGGGGTCATAAGGGTAACATCTTATTCCTCGGTCCGAAGGTGCCGATACTTCCTACGTGATTGCAATGAACCCTAATATCTGAGGGGCATAATTAAGAGCAACATTGACATCTGCGTCCTTCTTGTGAATTCTGAGCTTCGAGAGAAGCATTACCACAATGATGGAGTGCAAAAAGAACCAATGCTATTTGCATGTTAGGGCAGATAGACGAGTCTATTTTAGCCTAGCCTTGTCTAATCCAACCTGGTTTAGCCAACTTTGCCTACTAAATCGCGTCTGCAACGAATAAGCAAATGTACGCATGTTTAGTTCGTACCTGTAAAGAGGCATAAGGATGATTAAAGCAAGAGTGTGGTCAAGGGGTCTGTGACTCACAATTAAATTTAACTACGATTTCCCAAACCTGGGTTATCGGTGAATGTGTCTCATTTTGCGCTTGCGAAAATGCTTGCTTCTAACCAGAGAGGACACTAGAAGTATCCTGATCTCTCCGATGCAAGTCGGGAAAAATAGTTGTTCTGCTAAAAGCAATAAAGGAGTGGGATAATGTGGGCGACGGAAAAGGAACGGAAAGAGAAGAGATCAGTACTGGGACAGAGTGTACGCAAACAAGGTGTTATTTTTGCACAGATTTTTTAAGTTGATTTGAGGTATTTTGTGATGTAGTCCTACTTTCTTGATTTCACTAATTTTTGCTATCGAACCATCTATCCAGACTTTCGTTTATGTACCTTTGCGCAGCTGCCGTATGAATAACCGACAAAAGTGTTAAGTATGAATTGGTATTAGTCTGACTCGCTACCATTTGGATTAATATTTGACTGATGCGTAAAAATAAAGAAAAAGGAAAACAAAGCAAATCATTCAAAAAGGAAACAAAGGAAGGGATGTCATGATTCACTTTTAATTTCTACAACTTACGCCTTTACCTAATGCTTCGGTCCGCTGACGTTCTACGAACAGAGGAGTGGAGGGGGCGGTGAAGAAACAAAAGGGCGTATAGCGCTCGGACGAATTGTAGCGAGGAAGGACACATAGACCTACATGAATTGTGAAAAGGATGACAGTCTAGCGTTAAGGTAGTGAGATTTAAACGCATCCAGTAGCCAATCTTGCACACATCTCTTTTCTCACATTGCCAAGTCAATTTCAGGCAGCTTTGTTTAAGGCCGAAGTGAATGCGAAGAAGCAGGTCGTGTCGCCGCTTAAAACAAACAAACGAATCGAAGTCATTGATCATGCGATTTTTTTAGTTACTTTGTCTCCTCCTCACTTCTCACTTAACGTGGGTTGCGGATTTGCAATAATTTGAAAGGAACTTTTAAGGTTTGATGTGAAACAGATGCTTAGAGGTAATTATGGACTGAATGTGTAGTACTTTGTTTGTTGGAACTACCGGTCTCAGTCAAGGTCACAGTGGTGGCCGTACTGCCCTAGCTTCCTGGGCTGGCCTCCGGGCTGTGCCAGCAGCCTATTTCCCTCTGTCCGTTGAATATATATTCTACCCTATCATTCTGCCTTCTTTTGCCTTCAAGGAAGCCTCGGGACGCTATGGAAGTTGTCGGAACTTATGCTATAATGAGTGCTAGCGATGCTAGAATTTCCACTACTCCAGAAAATGTTCCTTTTTGAATTCCAGAGCACAACGCTCTTGCGAATCACATACTAATCAGCCAAAACCATGCACAATCGTACTTTACTTGCTCCGGCACTCATTGTAGGACCGAGTTTTGTCGAGGCAGCAAGTGTGCGTGAGTGTATGCACTCTTTTTTGGCACTCTTTAACGCGCAGCCACTTGTCACACCCGCATACACGCATTCAATCCACCCATTGGCAAATAGAGTTGAAGTCTTGTACATTAAACAAGTAATCAGGGTAGCGCCATAATAATTTAAGTCTTTGGTGCCCAAAGGACTCACGCCAGTCTCTTCGCAACACATTGAGATGCAACCAACTCTGCTCGCCTTACACATAAAATGTAATAAACGTGCATACACTATTGAATAAGTTGGTAAGCCACTTAAAAATCTATCTTAATGCAAAGATGTTAGAATAGGTACAAGCAAAATAGGTCGGTTATTCGCATATTCTCTTAGTAAACAAGCAAGGCACTAGTTATCATCTTGACCAGACCTTACGAGTGAGCACCATGTAGCAACATATTGCTTAGCCCAAATCTTTAACACACAAGATATCTCTATGCATTTGATAATTCACTCTGATGTAGTCACTTATTCAGAAAAAGCTATTGTTTTAAACCATTTGACGGTCATGGCATCAACATTTCACGTTGGAATTTATTCGTTACAAGCTGGCTTGATAACGCGCCGACGACTGATTTAATACCGTAGCAAATAAAGCTAACGAACCTTACAAATTTGAATGGAGTAACCGCATTGAAAATCTCTCCACTATGTGCCATCAAAAAGAATTCTACCTGCTGATGCTGCACCTTTAACTAATCAAAAACATCGCCGTAAGAGTGGCCGAATTCATCTACCTGCTCACCTATCCACTCACTCACCCACCCACCTGACCCTATTATGGGCTTCAGGTTGGCTGACTCTTTCTGGGGGATGAGGATCGCATCTCTCTGGAAAAAAGGCGTCATGCAACTGTTAAAGGGGAGTGGGAGGAAAAGTTTGCATCTACATTGGGCCATCGGCACTTTCCTCACGTAATCGTACAACCTGTTTGACCATAAGGATTCGTAACAGTTTATAATCCTGCTTAAATACACGCTGCTTGTGCAACCAGCATTAACTTTCTGCCAATGGAATGAATGAGCGTTTGGGCGTTCCCACCCAATTTAAAGGACAAAATCACTAATGAGGGAAACTAGTACCATCGATGATTACGCTCTCGTGTTGGTACAGAACTGAGGTGCCACTACTACCAAAGCAATGTTTGTGATTTCTGGCAGTTGATTTTGATATTTTGCTCCAGATATAAAGGTAAGATACAAAGTCAAAGGCAACAACTTAAATGAAATCGCGTAGTTAGTAAGGACTGAACGTGTCCAGCAAAGAAATGCACACAAGCCAACTTGCCTCCTTCGGGTGACCTCCAGCACTTGTGCTTCCACTTCAAGACCAACGTAGGCGCACAGCAACAACAGAAGGCCAAGTTTATAATGTAGGCTGACCAAAAAAAGGTCCAGCCAAAAAAATCACGTGATTTAAGACTTGCATATTAATCTTAAGCTATTAATAATAAAGAAACTTTTGTTGCATAGCCTTCTTTTCCCTTTTTCAGCACTCAATTAGCAGTCCTCGTTACTAAGCACTTCCTTTCAGTTCCCACTCCCAAATCCACCTTATCCGTATGCATTCTTGCACTAAAAATGGAAAAGTTAAAGTCCGTTCGCTGCTTGGACTTTGTCATTGCCAAACTCTTCGACTCCATTCATCCGACCGCGCTAGGCTTTAAGAGGTGAGGTAAAGTTGATGGCGCAGCGATAGATGGTGTATTCTTTTAGCAAAGGTGATTTTAGATTAATAAGACTCAATTTGTAGAAGAAGTTAACAGTATGCCAAGTACTCAGTACTTTCATTTTAAATCCCTGTTAACAAGTACTTATATTCCATTGATGTATTCATATTCACCTACTTCACTCACTTGCTTACCAAAATTAACTCAATTATGTAAAGTTAAGTCACTATAAAGGTTAATTTGTTTTCTAGCTATAATACCTGATTACTTTTAAGTTTTGTGCTGCGCAATTCTTTGCGAAATTATTGTTGATTTGGCGGTGTGTTGCACAGTTTTTTTACTGTAGCAGCTAATGCCTTACTTGTTGCATGCGGTCTAATGTGTACCCAGTTTTTGCCTCATTTCTTGTTAAAGAGGTTCGAGGACCTGAATTCGACAATAATTTATTTTCTTTTAGTGTAGCACTTACTATAAGTGCGCAGGCATTACCGGATAGCTAAATAAATGCATATCCCATCTTTAGTGTTACTTTAAAAGTTTAGGACGGTTGTGTAGCACTTTGTTTGTTGGAACTACCGGTTTCGGTCAAGGTCACAGAGGTGGCTGTACTGTCCTAGCTGCGTGAGCTGGCCTCTGGGCCATGCCAGCGGCCTATTTCCCTCTGTCCGTTGAATATATATATTCTACTCTAGCATTCTGCCTTTTTTTGCCTTCAAGGGAGCCTCGGGGCGCTACAGGTTGCATATATCCTGTTTCGCTTTTAGTTTGCGCCCTGTTATCCGCTGTAGAACTGTTTGATAGAAGTGAACAATTTGATGGGTTGAGAAGAGTGATCAAATTTTGGTCAATTTTATCTGCAAAATTGTGTCAAACAAATTGTAGCTATCTGCGTTGCGTAGTGTCACCTGCATTGATAATGCCACATGCCACAGCCCCACAAATTCTAATGAGTTATTGCAAATTTGACAAGTAAAAGGAAAAAGAATTCACGGAGAAGCTAAAAATCGTAATTTGTTTGCGGTTCGTGCTTTGGTGTCTCGTTTGGCTAAAAGATGGTGCAAATAAACTGTTTGCACAAATTGGATTATCACTGCTCCTTAAATTCAAAAAATTCCAAGCCTGGTGGATGTGATGAATGTTTCGCTTTTTCCGCTACGATTTGCTTTTTCATAAAATCAGACCACAGGATAGCAGTGGCACCATGGCAAAAGTTTTTACGCCATTTTATTGTTATTTGGCTCCTAAATGACCATTGACTTAGTCTTTTTAGTCCTTTGGCATTTCCTTTCTCATTCCATAATCCTTAGGTGAAGGTGCCTTGAGTAATTATTCAAACCTTTGAGTGAGATTAAAATTGAGCATCTGCTTTCAGTATACTTTAGAGCCTTTGAACTTTCCTGAAGACGAAAGGGGACATGGAATTTGTGCTGAATATAAATTCGGAGAATAGAAGAGAGCTTAAGCACCGGCATGGCTCAGCGGTCAGAAAACCCGGTGATTGCTTGAGATGCTAGGTCGGTTTCACTTTTAAATCTGTAGTTCTTACGTTTGGCTTTTACTTTGACGAACTTTAGTTCTTTACAGGCCACCTACGCGTGTTTGAGTTAAAATGAAAGGATAAGGTATGGTGGCTCGGATCTGTTTCCAACTCACCACCATCATAGCAACACCGATTTCGCGAAACATTCGGTTAGTGCAATACTGCCCATCCCTGGTTCATGCATACTATGACCTAATGGGAGGGTGAAAGAGACGTAGCCTGCTGCGACAACACTAATCGGAGCACAGCCATTCATGACCATTTGTGATGGGAGAAGTTAGTGAGCCTTCTGTGTTGACTGTTCTGGCATGCGACCGTTTAGCTGTGCTCACGCATCTAACCATATCGAAGTAGGTCGTTCGAGTTACTCACTTTGCCCCATTTAATTGCGTTCGAAGATGATGATGATGGTTGGGTTGGTGAGGTGCCAGTAGCATGCGTTGAAGGCTGTCGTCTCTGTTCGCATAAGTATGAGTTGGTAGTTCTTTAGCTACTTAGCTACGATGAGTCAACGCGATGTATGTCAGTATTTTAAGGTGGTGAAAACAGAATCCCTTTCCTTCCCGTGTCGCTCCTTTCCCACACTTTGTTGGCTTATGCTAGGCTAAGCTAAAGTGAAATAGCCCAGGCCGGTGCACTGAATCACTTTATTCCGCCTTATACTGCAAAAATTCAATCAACATCAACGCTGATTACCTTTGTCCGATAACCCGAGCGCTTTAGCGGTCGGAGATTTGAACCAGCACGTTCCGCATAGATGCCACGATGCAGCCGGTGGTGCACACCACCAATGGAAACTTCGGATCTGCTCGCGATATCCTCGTCTTTGCTTTGCTTCGTGATTTATTTCCTTTGCTCCTTTCGCTCACTATTTCCGCCTCACCTCTTATTGCCGGTATGACCAAGCTGTTAATAGAGACGTGATTCTGTAATGTACCACTTACTGATTCCACTCCTATGGTGGCAGGTGAGTCCTTCTCCCGACTCCCCCTTTCCCACTTCCTCTTCTTCAACACGAACATCTGTCTAAGCTGCCTCGTAGACAGACTCCTCTGCTTCTTTGCCAACCTACATGTTGTTTTTGGTTAAAATGCATTCCTTTTGTTAACAAGAGCCCCTCATTACTTAATCAGCGGAATGATGATGCAAATTTATAGCAAGGAGTTGTCGATTTCATGATCATTGCGGAGTAGTGAGCAGAATAGTTTAAGTGGTAATCTGGCGAGACATCATCCGCCTCCTCACCAACACCAAACCAATAGATCTACTTCTCTGTCGCCTTGGATTCCTTCAGCAAGTCAATCAGGCGAAAGACAAAAAGGGTTATAGACGGTTCCATCAAACAGGCAGATGACCTTGGATGAATGTCCAGTGATTTGCGCAGCAGCTCACACGTTCACTGCATTGGTGCATCGATCAGTCGCTTGCACGCATCGCCAATTTTTCTTTGCTCCTCGTGCTTACACGTGGAAAGCATGAGAAAGCAGAAGAACAGTACTCTCCTCCTCCTTTGCAGGTTCGTGGTGCGTGGTGTGCGCTGTGATGGATTGGTTTGCAAAGGCCAATAATACGCCTCTTCTTTTCAATGGTCAGAATACAAAGGCCATTTTTCATTACTAGTCAATCATATAGCATCCAACTCACAAGATACAACACAGCTTATTGTTGCTGGCCATATCGAAAAGGACGGGATTCATTATTTGGCTACATGATGGGTGATTTATGCGCCAGAAAGCATCAGCGGGTGGGAATTGCATTCCAGTGTTTGCTATAGCGTATTTTCACGATAAAATTCCATCAGATTTGGTACTGGTTGAGCACAGTGTGTGTGCTGCCTTCAGCTCGAAGCAAAGGGCATCAGATAGCATAATTGCTACATTGTTCTTTAGAAATTTGAGTGAACTAGCTTTGCTGAACATGAAAGCCATAATCTGGGTTTAGCACTGACTAAGGGGAGGTATTGTGTACAATTTGCGATCAAGTCATGGTTTTGGATCATCACCAGGTGTAGAGGCGGTTCAAGGGCACTGTCCTTAAAGAATGTCTAGAGAGCAATGTTAACTGTGCTAGCATTCTAGTTCTCTGACACAGAATCTCCGTTGCGCTGCAGTAAGCAAAAGAAACGGTAGTTTGAGTAAGCCAGACCTAGCTACACTGCACTGCCACTTCGTTTGCCAATTCAACTTGACTAGAAGGCTTTGAGCACAAATTAGGCTTTCTCATGTTGTCTCAGATACATTTGAAAACAGGATGCACACAGAGGACCACTTGGCTAGCTCAGCCTCATTTTCGCAAATGTCTCATTCACCATTCTTCTTCGCTGGCAGTGGGAAGTGCTGTTGATATGAAGGATGGGCTCTCTTCCACCATAACGTTGGGTCTGCCAATTCAATCGGCCCGGCACCATCCAAAATCTGCAAAGGGGCATTCACAGTGGCATGTTTAGCAAAGCACTACCTTAGGACTCAACTCAAAGAGCATTACAGTGCCATCTACAACATGAATCGACTGCCATTCATGATTACCTCAAAGAACGGTCTCAGAGATTGAGGTCGGTGGGGAAGTGTGCGTCCGCACACAGAGGGTCCCCAGTCAATTCGCGGCTGTTTGGGTGATGCAACTCAAAGCGCCGTCGCATGACTATTAGCAGGTCAATTGTGAAAAGGCCAATCACCCACGCAGAAGTCGTTGGAAGCGGGCGCTTGCTCAACAGCCGAGCGTGGTGCAGTGATATATGAGGGGACCACATTGATCAAGAATTTCCATCGCCTAAAATTAGGTTTAGTGGGATCACTTGACCAATAGTGCTCCACGCAGTGGTGTAATAAAAGATAAGAAGCACTATTAATCACTGACTGGCGAGACAGTATGACATTAGACGCTGAAACGATCTAGAACTCTTAACAGGCAATGGAAATGCGCCTGTCTAATGCTTTCATCATGCCAGTATTTTTATTGCTGCTTTTGCATTTAAGCAAGCGGACTTGCTTACTTCGCGACTCTAAGCTTTTAATTTTCTCTACGCGCTGATATCACCCTCAATGTGTGCAGTCCCCACCAAACAACGTACTGCGATACCGCAAGTCGTTTGTGAATTTCGCACGAGCATTTTCGATGGTGGCTGTTTTGATCATTGACAATTTAACTATAAATCTTAGCATTCGCCGTTAGTTGTGACGAATTGAAAGCGTTTAATCACCGCCAAGTTATTGGCTAGCATTAAAGCAATTTCTTTTGTTAAGAAAGGGAAAATCAATTGTTGTTCGACAGGCAATTTTTTGAGAAAACACCTCCAGCTTTTATATTTTTGCTAAATATGTTCCATTTTACAAGATATTCCACGGCAAATACACCTCTGTACTAAACATAGATGAACTCACCCGATACAATGGCTAATGGGTTGCACCGACTTGTACGAAGAGCTTTTCCAATCCTGGTGCACTAGCAGAGAATGACGCTCAAGATATGGGATCGCGATTGGCCGTAATTTGAAGATTAACATAACTGTGAGAGCATTCATCTCAGAATGCACCCAAATCCAAATCCGATGTCAACACAGTCCTCAATTTCGCCCGTGATGTTATTAACCTGCAGATTTTCTGCCATTTTGGAGTGCTGCAATCATTTATTGAGAATTTAGAAGGAAATTTCATAAGCTATTGTTAAGATTCAGCTTAATTCACTGATCGCATCGAGCGACACCTAAATGCCTAGGAGTATCGAAGGAACTTGGAGGTGTATAAAGTTTCACCCACTCATAATAGTGATTCCTTCTCCACAGTAAGATGACAATGCTTTGCAATAAACAATCTGTCTTTAAAACACCACATGTTACTTTGACCGTGCCCGATGCTAAGGCTACTGCGCATTGCCGTATCACCACGCCTACTTTAAGCAAAAATGCCCCAATTCTGCTTGTCTTTATGACGTAGGCTTGCAATGTGAGGATACCAATTCAATTGGGTAGTTTTGACACACAAGAGGTCAGCGCAATTCATTGGGGGAAAATTATGCGAGTAACCAGACACTGACTTAATAAAATGAAAATAATCAAAGTTTTGTCTTGTTGTAATGCATTTCTGCGTCGTTGAATTCCGAAAATTTGTAAAAATCTAAGTTGTGATAGTCTGAAGATGCTTGCCTTATGTTAAGCGGTGAATGTCACCTTAAATATGCATTGATTTAGGGCGGAGGAAGAAGCGTGGCTGCACATGCAATGACTGGTCATGCTCTGCCGTACTGTCTTCCTCTGCTGCCATATTGCCTTCCGAAAGAGTGATAAAATGCCTGCTAGATTTGTTGCTGTTTAGTCGGTTGACATCATTGCAATGTTGGACTGTTTACTAGACCAGGTAAAGTTCTAAGTGATCAAAATGTTCAGTGTTTGTACAAGATAAGAATGGAGTTGCACCATTCACCAGGCAGTACTCAAGCCTTCCCATGTGATGCAAATCGCGAGGATTTTTCGTGTTATGTGTACTCAGTTTACTCAATTTTCGTCCACATTGCGTTTACTATACATGAGAATTGAGGCTGTGAGGCGTATGCACTTGCTGAAGACCTTGTTCTGCCTTGCTGACAGCATGAACAGTACATCCACTGAGTTGTTAAAAAATTATGGGTAGATGCGCAAGCGGTTTAAATAAATTTTGAAGGTTTCTTTTAGGACAACGTACGTGTAGTCGATCGCTAGGCTCCACATTGCCTTTATTTGGTCACATTTCGCCGCGCGTTTGCATTAGCACCTCATGCAAACAAAGGCAAACGAAAAAAGATGGGTGGATTTCCCTTTGGATTCTCAAAGCAGGGCAGAGCATTAGAACTTCACGGTCTTGTCTTCCTACTCCCGTGGGCCATTTTTGTAAAATTTTATTGTTTAACCACTTGATACTTCAAATACTGGATTGCACCAAACCAAGTAGGATCAGTTTCACTGGATTTCAGCATAAAGAACCTTTCAGAGAACCACTGTTAAGAGCAACCGCGCAATGCGTAATTACAGCACATCACGCTGAAAGCGGCATACCTCACTTGCCCATGAAGGCAAAAATGCGATTCGTGTCATTACGGTGGATCACATCCACTTGACCGCACCTCTCAAAACCGTGTAGAGAAAGCCGCGATAGATCTTGGGGGCGATCGCGATGCATCGCCGAATTTTCAGAGGTCACGAATATTTACAAAAGTGATGAATGTCCTTCGGTATCGCAAACAAATGTGCGAACAAATAATAGAATGAGAAAAATCTCTAGGCAAATAAAAAACTGAACAAAGAGGCAAATCAATCACAAAAATAACGTGAAAGAGTGCTGACAAGCTCCAGCATTTGACAATTAGCGGGTTAGCTGAGCCAAATCATTGGCTTTGACCTCTTCATAAAAGCGGATGTTGAGGGCATTCCCGGCCCTGATATAGGCGTTGAGTGTAGAAATCACCGCATCACGCTAAGCTGAACCCCAACAGTGTGGATGACGATTGCTTACGGAGCACTGGAAAGCGAAATGCGCCTCAACGCAGGCCAATCTCAGCAAAATGTTCACATGTCCTTTAATTACTCGAAGATCCACTCAAATTCACCTCTACCAGCAAACACAATTGAAAATGATCCCATGTGCCTGGCAAATTACAATGAGAAGTAGAGAAATAACCGCAATCAGGGATAAATATCTGCAATAATTTGCCAATCTGATCTGCTGGGCAAGTCTTTTGTCTTCCACACTGAGCATTTTATAAACAAGGCCTAACTTCCTCCCACTCATCTCAATCCCCGTCGATTTTAAGGTTCATTCAAGTGTTGATGCTTCTTCAAAATGGTGTGCCCCCTTTATTCTTCCTAGCCTTCTTCGAAAATGACCTGCTTCATGCTTGCTTGTATACACCCCTTTCAGTTCGGTGATCCTGAATGAGCCACTGAGGCCCGCTTGGATTATCTGTTCCTGTACTTCCTGGCTTCTCTCCGCTATCATACTGTGTCCCCGGTGACTATATTTATGGCAGCAATCAGCTGACAGCAGGTGGACGAAATGGCACTGAGATGCCATCACACTATCCTTCTTCTCATTCTGCCGACACTTACTCTGCTTTCCATCTGTCCGATATCATTGGAATCAATTTCAAACTACTTTTTTGAATGCAGGTCTAGTGTGACTTAAGTCTTCTTCCAATTCTTCATTCACCAATCTTCCATTCTTTCCTGCTTCCACTTCACCTTCTCTGTCCCATCACCGCATTTCGTTTACCTTCTAGGAGGGCAGTCCAACAAGTACGTCGGATTCATTTCGAGCATTCGACTTGAATTTAATAACCTTATTGAGTTTTGAAACCTCAATTCTCTACCTCGTTATTTGCTAACGT
Organism: Taenia hydatigena; assembly: GCA_036345935.2. Taxonomy (NCBI): domain Eukaryota; kingdom Metazoa; phylum Platyhelminthes; class Cestoda; order Cyclophyllidea; family Taeniidae; genus Taenia; species Taenia hydatigena. Next base: position 4,895 of record JADWOT020000199.1, on the reverse strand, counting down.
GACTTGCCACAACAGCACGACTGCTTTCATTGATACGTTGCTTGTTGACAGTTCAAAGACGTGTTTCCTAGTTTAATCCAAAATTGTTTGTGTTTGTGGATGTGTGTATTTCAGGACCACCAGCCTTTGGTAAATGAATACTACTGATCGAGATGATTTTCTGGGAAGGTGCATCGAAATCCCAAGTAGCAAACGAGATCATGACAATTAGTGGAGACTTCGTTTCAAATCAAATGCAAAAGCATTAGTCCAGAAGACAGTCAGTTTATTGTGTTATTACTCGAAACAAAGCACACATAATTGGGAGTTGGGCATGGGCCTAGTTAAGTTGGAGCATCTTACGCATCGTCTGCAGACACTCATGGTGCTAATGTTGCAGCGTCCAACTTTGACACGCCTGGAGAGCTGTGGCACGCCCCAGCTACTTATTTACCAGAAGGTCTGAATAACAGGATTTCTCCACTTCACTTACCAATCTCAAGTCCTACCGACTGTAGGGTAAACATCCTTCTGTGGTCTCATTCATTGTGCGTGACCATTTAAGGAATGCCTTGTGACGTCATTCATTTTTAGCAATGAAATTGGGTGACTTTATGCGTCAAATAGGGATTTGCAGTAAATCGAAGAATTGCTGCTATTCCCGTCTTCGTGGCGACTTTGACAATCACTGCTCCGAAAGGCTCAGGCGAAGAAATAAGAATTTGGACTATCACGTTGCCATGCATGTCGTCTTCAACATCAGCCCACACTTGACCTACTCAAGTGTTTCGCATGTGAAGTGTCATCTCTACGCAAGCATGAGTCGCCGAAGTGAGGTGTCACAGTGCGAGTACCACCTGTCCTTCACCGGACGCCGATGCACTCAGTGGTTCAGCCTCAAAGACGAAGCTGCAGGACTTCCATTCCCTCAACTTTTCCATATTAAACGACCACGGCATTCACATTTGCTCCACTTGCCTTTTCGCATTGCAAATGAACGACGTTAGAGAAACAACGCCACATCTCGCGACAAGCACCCGACATCCTGTGTCACCGAGGAGTAATTCGTGCATATTAACACGATTTGAACTGATCGCCACTCAACAAATCAGTGTGACTCCACGAAAGTGTAGATCTTGACCGATATGGGTCATATATGATGCCCTACATACATTGACTGGTCTAGCAGAACCACAATCGCATAACCTGAATCTCGAAGGGTAGAATAGGAAAGTCGTGGAAGATTACTGAGTGTTACTGCAAGTCGTAGAATGTCACTGCAGATCTTCGACCTGCATCATTTAGTGCATATCAGCAGACAATTAGAACAAGCCCTTAAGATTGTTACGTAGCACTTAAGTCTTGGACAGCAGCTGCGTTTAATACTCGAATGCGGTCTTTGGCCAAATTAGCACTCTTCCTTTCTTTTCGTTGGTTCTACCAGTCCCTTCTTTTAGTCCTTGTCTGCACTATGGCCCCAAACACCTGGGTCGTATCAGTAGAGCCGCTCCTTCTCGACTGCTCTGCACGTCGGCAATGCACACCTTGTTCTTCGTCTTTATGAAAGCATCCAGGCGCTGAACTTACCTCAAACAGTTGTTTTCGAGTCGAGTTTTTCACTTACGAATACGGCATCGTGCAATAGTCTTATCACCAAGGTATACGAAAGAAATTCCGCGTTCCATTTATTTTAACAGCCGTATTCAAACAATCAAGCACACGGCGAACTCTTGCAGTTGTTTGTATAAGCATTTACAACCTGTCCTCCGATAGTGCTGACGGTGTAGTCGTCAACCCATTGCTATATCCATTCAACTGCAACGACTCTCTTTAAAAAGGCATGAATCAAAATAGCCAAACAGCCAAACATTCGGTCACGCTAAGCCATCTTGATCGAGGCAGATTCATCCGTCGTGCAGCAGGTTGACACCACTGCAGTCATGCTGACACGGCCAAAGATATGTTTTTATAAAACGAAATGGGTGACAAAAGTCTAATATGCTGGATAAATGCTCTTTAGTAGGCGTAAGCTAGAAGGGCGCACATTTGATAGCAGATTCACCGCTGGATATCACATCCGAGTCGTTTAATCCATCCTGAGTGGGAATGTCTAGAGTCGAGGCCCGACAACCGTCTAATTGTAGTAAATGAGGAGGACGAGTATAAGACAGTGAGTGTATGAGGTGTGCAAGTATATCGGGTGAGAGTCATCCATGACACCAGGTGCTTTAAATAGTTCCTCAGACAAATAACTTGCACACTTCTCAAAGTTGGAGAGAGTAGGAAAAGTGCCTCCAAAATTGGAAGGCAAATCAGGAAAGCTAGCACATTTCGGTAAGCTTTACTCAGGTGCCTACACCAACTCAGGTTTTGACCAAAGATACGACCATCACCTCTCTACATTCAAATTGCACGCAGAGATGAGGACAGGCGCAGTCGGTGGCTTCGCTTTACATCGAGCGCACAACATGCACAAGCACTTCATTCCGGACACCAGAACGACTTCAGCGTCTCAGTTCGCATTTTTGGCATGTTTTAGCAAACTTACATTAGCACTGTCCAGTTTGCTCAATGTGTCGGGATGTTGATATGGCACCAAATAAGTGAGAGAGATCGGAGGATCCATTTACCGTTCATTATTCATGCATGTAAACGGTAGCAAAAGCACTTTGTTCGAATCTCAGACCAGCCTGCAATCACTATGTATGCCAAATTTGTTTTATTATGCTTGCAAACTTTGATTCACTTCTCACTCACACCATCAAAGCAAATATATGTGAGCAGGCGTCTGGTTAATTCTGACTCAATACAGTGTGTGCTCAGCTACCCAGCCATAGCTTTGGGGCCTCATGCAACCTTCTCCCATAATCATGCTCCATCTTATCCTGCTACAGTCCAACGAAATGCAGGCTCAGGAGTACGCCTTCACTGCACAGAATGCTTTGCAAGAAGATTGCCTTACGTGGGGAAATGCAATATCACACACGAGCTCACGCCATCTCTGTTGGCATCACTTCGTTCATCTAGCGCAGTATGCAACCACTGCGCACAGCACGGCCTTGGTTGCTTCTACTTTGCTGACTCATGGTGCAGTGTGTCGGCGCCAATTAGAATCCGAGCCTAAGCAGAAGTAGCATCTCATCATTGCCTTTTGGTCCTCACCACCTCTAAATCGCTTCAAAAATCCGCCAGGCATGTAGTACAGCTAAGCAAAAGCAGCCCAACTATTGTGGCATTCCCTGACTGTACAATGGGTTTGTCGCTTATACTTTATTGAATCCATTCTTTATTTGCTACGCATCCCAAGAAACGATGATAGTTCACTTCACTGTGATGGTCGAGGAGAAGAAGGAATGTGGGAAGTAAGGAAAATAAGGGTGAGGGTTTGTTGAGACGCCAGCTTCGAAGAAGAAAGAAACAAAGCTCAAAACGGCTAATTCGCTATCGGCATCGACGCTGTCATCACATTTTTGGGCTTCGCCTCCACGAACAACGCAGAATCACAGAGGAAAACTTGGATGCACCTAAACAGATCCTTCTTCATCCGGTGTCGGAGAGAACGAAACGGAGGGGTGAATGCACAGCCAAAGTTGCTTTCATCGGCGGAGTGAAGTGGATAAGGTCGCCAGCACTTGGTAGAAGCAAATGCTACCATCAATCAACTCCTCCTTCTTGGCTAACCGCTGGTCATGCATGCGGGTGCATGAACAGCAACAACAACAAGTACAGTGTACCTAGCAATACCCTCCGCATAGTGCAGATGCTGCATTAACGAGAAGGACAATCCCACCAACTAGTCCTACTGTGAGGTAGTAAAGCGAGCATTTCCTTCATCCTCCTCCTCCTCCTCCATTAATATCTCATACAGTTGCTTAATCTGTGCCGGTAAGATCGTTGACGTTAAGGCCATGCAAGTGCACCGGTTGTATTGGTGAAGAGTCCGTTTTGCATTTTTCGTTCCCTCTTCTTCCCTTCTTATTGCTATTACTGTTATTATTATTGTTCCTCTCCTTTTCCTTCCAATTCGTGAAATGAAACTTACTTCTTCTTGCCGAAAAATACGCAATTACCATTTTTTTTAATGGCTCTGCATTGCATCACAAGTGCATACACATACACACCCATACACCAAACCTGTGTCATGTTCGTTCTTTGTGTCTATGCAGTGAGTTAGGGAGCTTTGGATGAAAGCAAGCTACAGGAATTATTTTTTAAACAAACCAAGATAACATATGCACATCGTTGCAAAGAGCTTGCCTTTATTTCAAGCGATTATTGGACAGGAACATCGTTGATTCAGTTTACAATTTAAAAGCGGTCTCGTTTTCTGCAATACTTTGATCATTGACCAAGCTTACTCCTTTAGTCTTTCGTTTGATTGCTGGTTTGAATCGTCAATTTAAATGGATGGCAATTTTATTTGAGCATATATTATCTGGCGCTATCCCCCTCTCTTCTTTTCAGCGCAAACGTCCTTTGCGCCATCCACACCACCTCCTTCCCTCCATTGGCACTAGTCTAGAAGTTTGGTTCTGCCATGGCTCGTGTCTGTGGTGGTGACTTCTTTTATTTCCATCCACCGCAGATTCCGGCTCATCGGACGACTTCTAGGCAAGGCGAAGAAATTGAGTATCTGCTGCAATGTGATGAACTTAACATCAGACGCTCCTGTCGAGTCATCATCGTTCTCCTCTTCTTCCACATAATCATCTGCCTGAAGTACTGCCTTGTGACAGACTGCTGTGCTTCTTTGGCAACCTGCATGCCATTGTCGTTAGTAGGCGAGTACAGTTACGCATATCTGCCTTCCCTTAACACAACACTCAACGTCCACCATTATCCAGGTGACAAAGGAAAGGTGCCAACGAAATACGTAGAGGCAACCGAAAAGGACAAATGCGAGGTCGACCAACGGA
>JADWOT020001781.1:3263-59000 GCA_036345935.2 Taenia hydatigena | reverse complement strand
GAGGCACAAGCAGCAATTTTGGGCACTCAAGGATTCGCTCCATAGTAGCCTTGGTGCTGAAACAGATCAAAAGCAGGATATTGAAGACGAAGATATCAAGAAACTAGTAGAACTGGTAAAGCGAGTTATTGGCTTCCTCTTTGAAGCATCTACGAACTGGCCTTGGCTGTCTTTCAGTTAGTATCTCTAATGTTGGTGTTTTGCTCTTCCAACTGTTTTGTGGTCCTCATAGCATGTTTTGATGGCAACCACTTAGTGCGCCCTAAGTTTTTAAAAATAAACAAATAAACTGACGTCTTTTAAAGATGTTCTAGTGGGAGCTATGCGTGGAGTTGGGAGTCGCAAAAATGAACTGTTTTGGAGGCGAGTCCACACAGGTCGATGTATCATACGCGTGAGGGATTACAACGCTGAGCCTGTCGAAGCAATCGACGGTAATGTCTATCAGAGTTAGGTCCATGTTCCACGTCACTTTCAAGGCCCACAAATTAGATCACTTCCCGAAATCCCCTTTTGCATGGACGAAATAGCTTGATCAGCAACTTAAATTCAACGCCTCATCACCCTAGCATGGTTCCATTAGTATCCATCTGATTACTGATGGCTTACAAATGGCTACAATTTCTTCCTTTTAGTAATTGTCCTCTGAATCACGTCTTCGTTGAGACCTATTCTTCTACAAAGCCGGAGTAAACGCACAGGCATGCAAACGCATCCCTCGGATCATTGCACAACCACGTCAACGGTCCCACCAATCAGCACACAGCTACGGGTAGTGACTATGGGGCGGGTAGTCTAGAAGCATGCTTGACACAGTCGCGACAAGCACAAACAAAGGATGAATAACCGCAAGAGGGTCTTTTGCACGAAGCCGACCTCGGTGCTCATTTGAGCCAGTTTGCCCCACTTAAGAAGGATGGTCTACTTACCAGGGGTCAAATTGGATATACTTTTGACAGACCTCTTCACATGTGAATTGCCTTGCATTCAAAAGAGCGATGTCTAAATACACTGCATAACAGCGATAAGGGAATGCGTTGTTTAGCATGGCGGCCAATACACATTTTCCCTCATTCGGAATATCAGCTATTTAGTCTGCTCCAATCGCTCCAATGCGACCTCACCGATTTAGAAGGAAACAGAGCCACCTGCCCCCTTTTTTCTATTCCATACACACAAGATAGTATTCCATTTCATAGTAATGGCTGCAGTGTATCAGGCCCTAGCTATTTAGTTAACATCATGTTTATTCCTTGGCATTTGTTTACTTGGTGGCTAATAAATTGCCCTTAGGTCTAACTAACCTGCTTCGCAGTGCCGATCGTGAACACACGGAGACAAAGTGACCGGTGAAAAGCACATTTGTTTAATCCACTTTCCCCTTTGCACCAGCAGTGTGCTTTTGTGGTCGAGATGGGAGAGATGGAAGTTGTATTCGCTGCAACATCACAATGGTACATTCGTTTTCTCAAATGTTTGTCAGAATTTTCCAATTACCACTAACTTATGTTTTTTGTAAATACCCAGCTTGATGAAGTGAATGGTTGCAACACAAGTGAGGAGAGGTAAATTCTTGTCATCCACTTTCATTGTCAGTACGAAATGACGCCACAAGGCATTCCGTGAATGGTCACGTGAGAATTCTACAGGCAGATGCTTGCCTTACAGATAGTAGGACTTGACATTAGTAAGTGAAATGGAAAAATCCTGCTGTCAACTAAATAGCTAGGGCATGCCAAAGCTATCCGAGCATGTCAACGTTGGGCGCTGCAACATCAGCATCATAAGTGTCTGCAAACCATGCGCAAAACATTCCAATTGAACTAGCCCAATGCCAAACTCTTAGCCATAAATGCTTCGTTTAGAGTAGTAACATCAGAATAAACTGACCGTCTACACGATTATTGTTCTTGCATTTATTGAGGAAGGAAGCCTCCAATAACTGCTTGGGATTACGGTAGGCCTTCTCAAACGCTAACAACTTTCGCGATCCCCGAGGATGATTCGCGTCTGTGCGTCGGCATTGTAATTTGCAAGATTTGCGACTTGATTTTTTTGATGTGGATGATGCCGCAGGGCCTAACAGTAATGAGGCAGCATAAACATGTTAACATTATAAATCGCAGCAACGTGTGACTACCACAAGTCGCCCCCCTTCCTCCCCCCATTCCTACTCGGTTGCAGACTCAAGGTTCACCTGAGCCCATAATCTCATAATGCATTATTCTTACTAATTAGTCCCATTTTATGAAGCTGTTAATATTGCATGATCGAATGGATCACCTGGACCAGGCTGAGTGAATTCGCATCATGGCACAGAGAAGATTGTTGAAGAATCTCCGTGTGCGTAGGTAGCATTCCTAAGTACCAAGCTCTCCCGCGCGGTCATATCACACACACACCTAAGGTGCAGAAATCTTGCATCTATTTCATTCATCTTCTTCACTGCACTTCCTCCAACTAACAAGTTGGGGGACACATCGAATAAATTTACTGGCCCGGGATAGAGGCACTCCATCTGAATTGATACCTCCTTAAAAGTAGCATTTGTGCTGCGATTCGCATGAGTTCTAACAGCATCCTTCATACCAACTCTTTGGCACAATTGTGGAGAGCCGACATTGAACGCAGGACTGGTAATGCCGCACCTCAAAGTCAAATTCTGACCTCTGTGGCCAAAAGCACTTGCTGAACGTCAATGGCAATGCGAATGAATCAAGGAAAATCAACACACATGCATGCTTCATGCAAGCGCTGTCCCAAATCACTGTCCCGCTGACAGTACAAACACCAGTTTTAGCTGACATTGTAGCAGTTCTTATGCCAAACTTTATAAAGGCTTCCGTTATTTCTCTAGCTAAATCTGTTCCAACTCCACTTGCAATATTTATCGACCTGGTTGGCCCTCACTTTACAGAAAATAGCCGTAGCATTAACTGGTAGGGCATCGCACACGCGCAGATGCGTGTATTTTTACCGAAAGACCCACTACTGCCAGCGCCGATGAGGGTGGTGCAAATCTGAGCCAGTGAACTTTAAATGTCAGACAAGTGTTTGGACACGGCTGCTACTGCTCCTGCTGCTCCCGGTTGGGGCGTGGGTAGTTGCCTAAGCTTAGACGAAAGACAAACAATTACAACGCTAAAAGCGCCTTTGTCTGAGCCAATCGAATCAGAACTCACTTTCTATTGACTGGTCGCACTTGAAAGTCATCCACGACGTCGGGTCAACGTCGGAGGTATCATGAATAGACATGAGCCGTTGACAGAGAATTCTCTCCAAGTCACGAACTTTTGGCTGTGTTACAGGCGTCGCATTGCTAGAAATTTTCCCACCGACCTTCTTCGTTTTGTAGCGCTGATTCTGGAACCACATCTGAACCTAACAGAAAAGTCAAAGTATGACGAGTTTTGACAATTCAATCGTTGACAATCGATCACAGCATTCGAATAGCCGTCCACCAAACAAGTCCATGTAACACTTTAAAGCTTAACCAACCTGAGTTTCCGTCAAGTTGATGCGACATGTCAGGTCCTCGTGGTCATTCATATTGAGGTAGTTTTTCTTATCAAAGCATTTCACCATTTCACCAATTTGGAATGGGATAAAGAGAACCCTGCGTCTGTGTGAATAAACAAGAACAGAGGCGGTAAATAAATAATCAAAGAATTCCAGTACCTTGCAAAGAAATCCTCTCAAAACAGCACCCATAACAGGTAGGGGGAAAGGTGGAGACAGGACACTACTTGCGACGGCTGTCATATCCAGATTCGCATCACTGCCCATGTACCACAGAAGAGGCGGCGCATCGCGAAGAAAAGCACTCGTGCGACCAACACAAAGCCAATTAACGTTACGACACTAGGGTGCAAACTGGACCACGCTGCGCCTTTGTCCGTGTCTGCGTAGGGCTTATCAGCTCAACATCAAACGCTGTATTAAAAAAGGAATGCGACAAACGCTCCATATCATGTGCTTGGGTGCGAAGTTGGAGGTTCGCGTGCACCAAACACTTGCCCCTATACCTTGGGCATGCCTGCGCTAATGCCATCCTTCTCCTCCTCCCACACTATCTAGCGCACACACAACTCCACTGCATCGGATACGCGCATGACAGCACTAAGTCAATCAACATTGTGTAATGGATCAGCCAATATGTGCGCGTGCTTCAAGCGGTAGAACCACAAGTACCGTGCATAATTAAGGCAGCTGACATGGCGAAACATCCCATTCCTTTCCACGATGACTAACTTCTACCTTAACCATTGTTAGCAGCAAAAATGTACTCAAAAAGGAAGCAATGCTCCTCGAAACACGAGTGACGAGGGCGTCAGGGTGTTACTTTATCATCTCCAACAGTCAGATACTCTGACGAAGATGTAGCGATTCTAATACAACCATTTACATCAGGCAGGACTGCATAAACGTCCCAATGCCACATCTCATGCTGCTGAGGAGAAGCTGATGAAGATAACTAGGCGGGCAGGTCCACAGACAGCGGAATAAACAGATCTCCCCACCTTCGCCTGTCTATCCATCCACACATCAACCAGTCAAATAAGCCGATCAACAAATAAGTAGAAAGACCGCAAATGAAGAAATAGATGAAGCTTAGCGCTTGATAGTGCACATTTGCCTGTCCCGGGAGAGGTCTACTAATTAATAGCCGTCAGGAGTAATAACCCTGCCAACCCAAGGGCGACTTCAAACCTGCACTCTTTCCTGTCCCCACGACCCGCCAACCGGCTATTTGTATCGAGGTAAAAACAGCTCAAGCCAAGACGAAGAACACACCAAACTACTACATTGCTACAGTAGGAGAGAACAAATCGCGGTTATCAGTGGGTTGCCTTCCAAGCCATCACAGCGGCAATACGTTCTCAATAAACACTTCATTTGCAAGTATTTCGGAGACAAGCATTCCAGGACGCTTCCTTTGACAATAATGAGCGTGCACAGTTCGGTAGTTTACACAAGGAACACTAAACAGTCAAGGCAGCGTCCTTTCTCACGCCTTTTTGCTCATTTACAAAATAACATCAGTAGAAAGGAACCCTGAAAATTGCTTGACATTTAGCAAAATTTGAGCGCGTGTAAAAATGGTCATGAAATTACGAGATGGTTCTCCTCAATCCCGAAAGCACTGCGAAGAGGTGGAACAGCAGCAAGCTTCCTAACCCCAAGCAGACTAATTAGAGCATATTAGCTTGATACAACTGTGCGTAATGCCATGCTACCGTTCCGAATTAGGAAATAAGAACACTTATTTGCAGGTAATAATTGCAGTCCATTGTAAATGCCTACACGTGAAACAACTCAAATCGCCGTACATTACCTAGAAGCGTGAAGTACACTCAATCCCGTAGCTACGAATATAGTATACCTTGTACCAAACGCAAACAAATTGTTCCAATTAAAATCATTCAAATGCACGTTTATATTCATTAAAACCCACCAAACAACCTTCCTTAGGTAAGTTAGAAATGACAATACAGGTACTAGACGAACGTACGCCAATCATTCTTCTAAAGGGAAAGCGAAAACAAGATGCGCAAGATGGAAAAATTCAGCCAGTGGCATGACCAGATGTCAATGGGCACACAAACTAGAACTAGCAACATTTAAAATACACCAGTGCTGGGTGAAAGCACTTAAACAACTGGTGGCTGCAAACAAATGGAACGCATGGAATATAGGAAAGTCAGAAGAGACGCAGTTAGCCCTAAACCAGCGTTGGATTCCCATAGAACAGACAGTGACTATGGCCAATGCGAAACACTGCATCCTGCACTCAGGCGTCACACCACAGCAAAGTGCACAGACAGTAAATAGCGCGCATAAATAGAGGCTTATCAAATGTACACAAAGGACATTTGTACGCACCTATAAATCAACAAGTCACTTCCTCCATACATCCTCAATCATCACACTCGTTGGCGCCGCCTTTTCTGCCTACCACCTCACAAAGCAGGAGCCATGGCACGACACAGCACCGCCTACACCCTACTTCGCGGCAGACTTCTAACAGTTTCGACAAAATTCCATCAGCGAACGCTAATTGCCAAAACGCCCTTCAGCAGCGGCACAGCCTCAACGAAATACCTGTCCTTTGCAGAGTCGGAAGATAACTGCTAATGTGCTGCTTCTGTTGTTCAGTCATTCCCCTTTTACGCGGTCAACTTCGATGTTTACGCCCACCAATCACCAGCGTCACCAAACACTCCATTTGAAGAACATCCTCGAATTTGCAGGAGCGAACTGAGATTCAAAGAAGCAATGCCGTTCAAGACGACGGACTGACACGCTGTGCAACGATGCAGTAGGCTGCACGTTGACGCCCCAACCGCAGCAGAATCTTTACGGCCTTGGCTTAGGCTTGTTCCGATCACGTCCAATAAAGTCACAGGAGACGACGTTCATTTCGTCAGTGGATAAGAAGGGAGGGCACAGCAGCTACATCTGCATCCAATGAGCACGACAAATTCCACTGACACGATTACTGCAACAATTTGAAAAACGTGGCTGTCACCTCTAGGATGGAGTAGAGGGTACGAGAGAAGTCAAACTCCAAATTCAGCACTTTTTCAGTAATCCCTTGGAGCTCACTAGATACACCACCACAGACAGGTACATTCTTGTCATCCTTAAGGTTCGGATCATCATCGGCCTCACGTGAAGTCTAAAAGGAAACAGCTTTTTCCTTCTTGAACTAAAAGAGCACATCCAACCAAAAATGCCGCAATTAAAACACTCAACGTGCCCGCCATATCGGAAGACAATGTACTAAACACGACTGATGACCTCAAAATCTCACACTATACCGTTGTTGATACTGTTAAAGGTCTCAAAACCTGACTACTACCTTCGATTGAAAAAAAAAAAAAAAAAAAAAAACGAAAAAAAACAAGCTAAAGTGGTGTAAGCCTATGACAAGATCTCACTCAACATGTACAACATACACTGTCCCATGAGAAAGTACTTACCAAGGTACCGTTCTCTTCTCCCTTTCCTCTCGCCCACCCGTCCACCTGTCCGCCCGCCAGTCTGGCACCCACACACCGCACCCAGTCTTCCATGATGTTAAGATCCTCCTCCAAGCACACAGCCCATCTGCTTATGCCCTGCGTGAAGGAATAGTCCACACTAAGGAAGAGGAAGAGGAGAAGCAAGGGGGCTCTCAATGGCACTCGTTGCTCCTCTAGTAATCGCCCTAACACCACAGCTGTCGCCAACGACAACGACGAGTTCAAAGGCCTTTGGTGTAGTCGCAGCGGCTTTCCATGGATCGGCTTCCACGTCCACATTCTCCCTTGCCATTATTTCCACTGTCGACAACAACGATGCGTGCTATTGTTGGCAGGCAGCCTGACGAGACAGCGTCGCGAAAAATGGCAACGACGGCGGCGACGAGGCAGCCAGTGCTGGTCAGAGGCCCTCTATTACAACAAGCAAATACTGTACTTACAAGTTTTGCGCACAAAAATGACACCTAGTACTGCTCACTCAAGTCTCCATCCCTGGCACATAATAATGCTCCAGAGGAGGTAAAAATTCCCCTTCACCGTACTTTAAACCCGCAACCAACTGGGCACCATGCAGAGTCAAGTGCTTGGTAAGTTCTCCTCTTCGCCTTCCCTCCCACCAAATGAGGCCTCATTCATCACAACATTACTCCCTCCCTATTTAAATAATCCGCCACCTGCCTACCTACTTCAATCGATCCCCTCCACCCCATTGTTCGGCACAGCGAACGAAGGCGAAAAAGTGCTGCCATCCAACAAGCAACCAACTCGTCAAATTTCCTTTCGCGAACCTCACTCACAAAAAAGGGATCCCTATACACACACACACACACACACACACGCGTTTACATAACTAAAAACGAGTTCTAGACTATCTTGAAAATATCATTGCGCATAGATTTACATTCAACGAAAAAACTTAGTAGACAGTAAGACAAGAAATACACACTTCGAGCTGCAAAATTAAAACACATGCACCTGAATTCACAAAAAGGACCACTTAGGGTAGACTCTAAAAAAGGCTCTGGAACACCTCTCCTGCTCCTCCCCATCTTTCCAGTGTTGGCACAGTCACCAGCGCAACTCATCAACGTGACAATAGGCCCGCTCCCCAACCCATCACTGCTACACTCCTACTAGTCTGCTGAGCTTGTTGCTTCACAACTATCACAGTAATTTCGTAGCATCCGAAAAGAAAAAAAGCAAACAATGGAAGAGCCGATGCGTGAATGTCCAATGCGCTAAAAAGCTAACACCTTCAAACACAACAAATGATAGGAGAAAGAGCCTTATCAAGCAAGCGTTTAAATGTGCTACAAAGTACAGTCAGCGTAGTGATGCCAAAACTCCCCACTAGTCACTCCTTCCTCCGCTCCTGCTGCATCTACCTCGCCCAGACGCCAACTCATACCACCGAAGCTGAACCTACGATTAAGCCATTACTAAGGTCCTCTACACAACACGTTTCGCAAAGGCCACATTAACGCAAAAAATAAGCGTGGTCCCCAAATCAATGAGCAGAAGAGCCGCCAAGGATCCCACGCCCTTTGAACATATGTGTATCCTACAAGCACGAATATCATAGTGATGGAAACAACGCACCTTTTACCACGAATACAATGCAAAAGGACATACGAGTAAGTGATAAAAGCATGCTTCTACTCAAAATAAGGGTTCACGTCGGATTCAGTGCCGAACAGAGAGGACAGCAACAACTGATCAGCTATAATTAAAGCTTATTTGAGAAACGTATAAAGCCACAAGTAAGGCGAGATTCGCATTTATTTCCGCCCCACAATGCCCCCATTCTTCGCAAAACAACAGATTTCTTAACGGCAGGTTTGACGTTTAACCCGGCAAATACACAGACGAAGAGAATAGGCAATTGAGCATACAATGAATGCTTATTAACAAGAATAATGAGTAGGTGCCAAGCCCTTGTTAAGGTTAGAACTCTTCTCAACAAAATTACGATGCATTACTCAAAGTCCACAGTCATTAAGGAGCAAACTAATTGACAAGTCACCAAGCCAATCTTAATTTACCACATAAAGTGTTGTACAGCAAAAAATGAACGTGATTAGACCTTGCAGCTGGAAAACGAAACTTCTTAGCATTCACATTATGAAGCCTTCGCTTTTACTCTAGCAAGCCGACGTGTAAAAGTCAAATCGACACACAACAGACCAAATAACAACTAGAAAAGTGGAACCGATAAAAAAGTGCCGAATGCTTACCGGATTTCCGACTCGTTTGGACAAACCAGGTCCCAATAACCGAAAATAACATCCACAGGATCCACACCACTTACGTGCTTCGCGCGCAAATCTAGCCAATAACTTTATTATTTGCCCGATAAAACAAATGAACTCCTAATTTATGTGTATTTTTAATAAGCCAAAAGCTAACACTAACATCTGACTTTGTTTTTAGCGTAAAATTAAAAAACATAAGGCAAGCATAATTAATGCATTTATTAGGAGCAACTAATAAAACTAGCAACAAAACTTGGTATGACAACGTACTAAGCTAACATTGCAAGATTTACGAACTAGTAATTGTGGAGGGTTCTTCCTCTCCCTCCTGGTTACCCTTGCCAGTAGAAGTCTGAGTACGTTTCGACATCTTTAATATGGGTAATAAATACAGCTAGGCGACGAATGGGGGATCAGGCCGAAGGTCCGTCACGCTCCAAGGAGTCTCCACGTTGCTCCGTCACGTGGTTCCAATTAACTTCCCGCCCCTGGCCTACAAAGCGCATTTCAAGAATTAAGTATTACAGTAATGTATGCAATACATTTTAACAATGTAATGAATCTTAACTATTATCGATTTTGATGTTTGTGGATAAGTTAATTTATGAAGCCTATTACTGCGTATTTTTGCCTGATACTCAGTCACGTGACCGGCAGATCAATCGCAACGCCGCCACACATCCACGTACCTTTAATAGGAAAATTAGAAAGGGGAAATTTAATACTTTGTTTGTTTGAACTACCGGTGTGGTGTGCGGTTTGCGACATTCTCTTCCTTCCTCGTCACAATAAATGCGGCAGATAAATTTTAATTTAATCCTTTTGCCCATTCACCTGCATTCGTCTACGATTCTACCTCCTCATTTATCAACATGCATGTCTACACAAGTGATTAATAATAATCCCTTAAAAGAAGTCCCAGCATCCCGCGCTCCTCTGTCCATTCATCCATATAAACCAGTCAACCCAGCATACTTCAATCTCTACCGTACTCACTTTGATCTTATGATTCTACACCACCTCGTCAATCTACGCCTTAGTATTCTATCTCTCTATGCGATACTTCAGCCAATGATTACATGACCATGTTCCCCACTACCGTGTGTCACTGTATGGGGTCGTGTGACGTTGATGCAAACATCCATAGATGGGGGTTTGTATTCCCTTGACTTTTCCTCTCTTAGCTAAGCTCAGAAAGTTTTCTCTCCAAAACGATTCCGTAGCCTTTCCAGACTATTCAATTTGCACTCAGGTTCAGTTCTTTCATTACGATTGAGAGAAGAAATGACTGTGCAATAGTCAGTCTTAACGTGTGGCCAGTCTGCAAAATAGTACGCCGGTAGTTCCCTATGTTTTAATCAACTCTGAGCTGTGCATAGCTGAATGCAGAGGCATCCAGCATTATCAAGGATTCATGGCCATATGCAATAAACAGTTTTATTCGTACAAGTAACATACACTATTTGAAGCGCACTAAATTCGTGCTAAAGATGAAGGGCACGTGCAATTTCATACCTTAGTTCCATTAAAGTGTCATCTAAATAAGCTACTGCGTCATTATCCCACTTATAAAGACCGTTCACAAAATACTCAAAATGATTACATGCAGCCGACTTAGTATCCTGGAGGCCGATGTGTCACATCTGAGGTGGTGGAATTGATTACGGTCATAAGACAATCTGATCGACAAAGTGGATGGCGCCTACAACGACACTGCTTTGCAGAATTCACCACGTACAGCATGGAGCAGAATCGACAAGTAGAGGAAGTCTTGAGAAGCACATTGTTGATTGCTTTCTCCTAATAAATAATTGATGTTAGCGAATCCGCTGTAAGGAATAGATTTTATGCCCACCCTTCAGCGAGATGAGATATCCATCACCATGTGTGATGTGTTCCAGTGGGCCGCGTCGTGATACGCCACTGCCAATACTGAGTCGAAGTTGAGTGCTTGTGTGCTCGATAAGGTCTCGTTAGCCTCACAGAAGAAAAAATAATGCTTTCTCAATGGCAACATTGCTGGACGCCTGATGCAGCCTTGCGATGATCAGGTCGTATCTGAGGCACAACATTGTCAGAGGTACAAGTTGAGGTTTCAATTTTACTCTCCAACTCCTAAGCTAGGCAAAGGAGCCGATTTGCCAGAAGTGCTGATCCCATTAACTACTTAGAGTCAATTTCGAAGGATTACATGAAGGTCTTCATAAAATCGCGAAAGCATAAAGATAGCTTTGTAGGCTGGAGTAGTCTGTTGGATTTAAATCCTTTCTGCTGAAACTTTACTGCAAAGATCGGCGTGCGTTGGCGGGCATTATGGTCTGTGGGACCTTTCAACTACCCTTGTTCTTGATCCTTAATGGAACGGATTTTGTTCGACAGGGGAGATTTAAGCCAATAGCCGAAGTTATACTCCAGATATTTAAAGAATGTGATACGGATTTTACAATAGCCTGCACTCCACTGCTGCCGAATTAAAAGATATCCGCTTTAAAAAGCACATTCTCGTCTAGTAGGCAAACATTATGCCAAGCTGGATAAGTTAATTCAAAACAACCTAGGATTTTAACAATCGCGTAGGAGCTCAAATGAGGACTGTTCTGTTCAGAAATACTATCCCTCACATAACAAGCTCGGGTCGAATGAAGGTGTGAGATAAGTCTCCTATATCTAGGGTAGATGCTTGAGACGAAGAGTAGCGACATTGAATCACTTACGAGACGCATCAAGTTCGCTGTATCAAGAGCATCCATCGATCCCCAAATCCACCATGATCTAGAAAACCGAAGATAAATAGGAGCATACAGCTCTTCGCATGCGCTTAATTTATGAAATGGGGCTGCTATGCTGACTAATTTGTGGTACAAATTGCATCCAATTTCAAGCAGCCTGCATGACTCACATCATCGTGGGTTCGTTAAATGGTCCATTAACCAAATCACAGGTCAAAGGCTCTACTTCATCCTCAGAAGACCACATCAAGTCTGAATCTCTTTTATCTGTCGCAACATTAAATAAAAGAGTTTGCGCAGCATGGACAGTGCTTGCTCTGTCCCTGCACCTATTCTGGAACAATTAATCTGCGTGCTATAGTAAATTTTAGTAATTATGGTAAGGATATCGAAAATGGGTAAGTGACCTGTGGCGAGACATCTCTTCCACACAATATTGCTTGCGATCCACTGCGAAATAACCCCCTTCCAAACATGGATGATCAGAATTCTCATGCCAATGAGGCCACACAAGGACTTTGACTTCAACTAAGAGCTAGGATGCCTAGTGTACCTTATTATACGAGGAGTTTGTTGTGACGAGTAAGTAGCTGCAGAATTATAGATCAATCTATGCAATTACACGGCATACTGCCTTGAGATATGGCTCCGTGTTGGCGTAACCAGGTCCAAAACTGCCCATTCCTGAAGTCACAGTTTAAACAACTCTGAGATTATGAGCTCAATCCGTTCAATTTCAAGGCAGTCTTTGTTGAGGAAAATATTGGAAAAGGACGATATGCAGCAACGAATAAAACTGCTTCCCATACATTCGTTGGCTTATCGCTGATTTTTGCTACAAGAACATTGCAAATGACGATTTTATAGCAAACAATAAAATACGAATTTAATTTATCAGATTATCGTCCTCTTATTATGTTTAGTTAGAGGAGCAGAAGTTGTGGCTGTCAAAGATAAATGAATGCTGATGGTGACTTGGTGATCACGCCTAAGTGTTCCCTCTGTCGTGATTATGAATGTAGGTGAGCGTGTCCAAAATGGCAATCGCAGGTGTTGTAAGAGACGTGAAGCAAGAATTAACACCGCCCTTGAGTTACTGGTTAAGATCGGCTAGAAAACACCGATTTAGGTTGTTGCTTCCGGATTATAAGATGGAGATAAATGAAGAGTCATTATACTCCTGGGATTCCAATTCTCGTAAAGAAAAGGTTGAAGTAAACCGAAGATAATCCTTCTGGCTGCATGCAGGGGACCAAAGATAGCCTAGATTGGTGAATGTCACTTTTACCAAGGGCCAAATGAACAACAGTCTTTTGCGGTAGCCTGGAGTGGCAAGAATCACTTTGACTCCAGCCGTCTTTATTATGATTGAAGTAATTTTAATTCATTTAGAGGTGCAACAGCACCCTGCAAATTTCTCTACTCTTCAGGCTAGTCCAAATACATACTTTGAATTTAACTAGCACATACAAAAACACTTCATTCAGCCCTTGATTAATAATTTATTATGGTACAAAAGCGGCACACTTTACACAGGCTCCGGGCATATTATTAAAGTTGGCTTGACGCAATTATTTTAGGTCTCTTAGGCGCCTGCAGCGTACACGAACTTTGTAGCGAAGTGTAAAGGTAGCAGAAGCATGAACAATGCCGAAAATAATTCCTTTAGACCCATTGGGTCTGGTTCAGTCATTGCTGTGCGGTGACAACTTTGCCGCTGTTTGTGGGTGAGACCTCACTACGAATTGGGTAGCATTTAAGCAGTATAGTGATTGATTCATATCTGGACCTTATATGAAATTTGCTTTAAAGCATGAACTTCAATCGAAGTTGAGAAGTTGAATGAAACCATAAGGTATTTGTCTACAGCTCTGCGTGAATTTACAGGTGCAAACCATGCTGATCAAAAATCCTGCTGCTCTAGAACAGGCGACATAAACCGCTATTACTTTGTAAGGCTCCAACAGTCATCACCTTAAAAGAATTAGTCCGATTTGTAGTTCACCAGCCCTAATATGTACAGAATCACTTTTGATTCTCAGGACATGGGCTCGAAACAGCCGAAATAAGTGTCCCCTCCCACAACACGTTCATTCGCTAGCTGCCAATGCTTGATACGCCTAGTTATGAGTATATCCCTGATCGTTCATTATGCACAGGGCTATCTACAATTTAAATGCGTTTTTCCACAAAGAGGTGTGATTTCACGTCTGTGAGTAAACATGGTCATTCCCTAAACTGCGTTTAAGTTGCGCTCGCAAGGTTGACTACCTCTCGCGTCCCAACGGCGAAGACGATTTGCGTTCCCGCACCCACTCGAACCTGACTCATTTTACGGGAACTTTAAAGCTTCCACCAGAAACTGTGAAATGGAGTTGGAAGTAAGTTGAAGCTCTCAGACTCTCTAAATAAATTACTTGCCGAGTAAGATATATTAAATTGTTTGCTTTCATTGTAACTCAAATAGTTCTACTCGACAGTTAATTAATGAATGCATTTTGCAGGTGAGATCACGGACCTCCGTCGAGATTTGGTTAAAATGTTGTGCAAACACCTTGGTGTTGTTGACATAGTGAATGTTTGCACAGCGATTCCAAGCTGGGAGTGGATTCTCTTCCTGCAAACGCCCTACTCATACATCAGTAAGTGGAGGTGGATTGACAGACAAGTTTGCACAACGCTGTATTCAGACGGGTCACCTCCGCGCACAGCAGACATTTGCAAAGCCATTGAGCAGCACTTTAGTCAAATGCAGTTTGGCCTTCAATTCCCACTGATTCGAGCTCCTCATGGTGCGTACGATGGCATCGCATGCCTTCTAGTTCTTTCCATCTTGACAAAGTGGGGGAACGTTTTCCGCCCTATAAATCCATTGGAGCTGGACACTTATTTCTCTCTGAACATTGTTAACTCTACCGACCCCACATCAATATACACTCGGCCAACAGATTACCGCCTTCCTGCAAATGTCTATTGTCGTCCTCCAGGGTCTACCGACTTTCAACTTGTTGGCAGTGAATTGGAGGGGATCCTGAGTAGCCAAATACCACGATTTACTGAATTCGACTGCGTCCTCTATGTAATTAAGATGTCTTTTCACGAGGCACGGCCCCAATGTTATTATCGAGCTGCAAGCCATATTGAGGACCTTGTCAGCCAGACAAACTTTTGGGATCGTAATTATAGACGATGTGAGGAGGAGAGAGGAAAGTGGAATGGATCTCTTCATGGTCTATGCGAAGCAACTCGGTTTCTCTAATGACTCGCCTCTAATGACTACGCCAATTAACTGGCGCATTTGGCACGTTCATGACTGCAACAGTCACATTAAGCAGCGCAGGGACATATTCGAATGGGTGTGCCAGGATGTAATTTGGAGGCGGATGCAAGAATCGCAACTTAATTAGCTACGACACTTTGTAGAATGCTTGGCTTTGTGATTAGATTTGCTTAGTTTGTTATGTAATAAGCAAGATTTGTACGATGTTGTTTTTCTCGAAGATGCTTTTCATCTGTACTGGGGTCAGGGATCTGGTGTTTGTCGCGTTGAATGGACTTGAGTACGCTTCTGCGCGGTCGAAGCATAAGATATGATGATTGTAGCATTGCTTGATGCAGAGAGTGGCTTCTTTCATTTCGACTAATGCACCTCCTTCTCATTCCCCGTTGATCTAAGTCCCACTGCATTGTCAACTTACTCTGACTTGCCTACTGACGAGTTGGAAGTAGTTTTGCAAGCACGAAATTTTTGCGCACAAGTTCGCGTATATTTTGCTTCTTGCAGCACTCACTTCGATTTACATTATTTTTTTAGTTGTCCGTCATCTTTGGTCAAACGCTGCATTCGCTTTGATCCAAATCGGGGTCAGTACCTCCTGAGACCCCCGAGAAAAGATCACCGAAATGCCACACAGGAATAAAACCATCATGGTTTACTAACTCATTTTTTACGACTGGTGGCAGCCACTTTTATCCCATCTAAATCACATTGTTGGGTACTTGTCGATCAGTGAACGCATTGAAACCTGTGCCCTGAATTGGCAAGATAAGAAGGCGCCGTTATTAATTCCACCAGTAATTAGACAGCCTAATATTTTATGGCGAATCCGCACCTCTACATGAAACGGTGGTTTGTGCTTAGAGTTTAATTACAAGCGACGACGCTAGCTGCTGAGTGAGAAATCATATCTCGGGTGATACGGAATCATGCGCTAATTTGAGCCGTATGTATTTGCTAACACTGGACGCTTTTACAGTCAGCTATGCATAGGGTGGCGTCGGAGGAGAAAACAGGCAACCGTTGTCCTTCTGCTCTGTTGACAGACTACAAATTGAGACCTTACCTCTTGTGCAGGCACTTCTTCCCTTAGTTGCATTGCAGAAGTCTTCAACTAAATGAGGTCCGTCTGCGATTAGGCGACCAGTAAAAGCAGAGCATTCACACTTGAATTCACGCCTCCGAGGATACGTGATTAGCGCCAGGAATTGATGGTTGATACTTTGGTGATACTCGCACGGAAAATGCTGCTAACAATGGTTAAGGTAGAAGTTAGTCATCGTGGAAAGGAATGGGATGTTTCGCCATGTCAGCTGCCTTAATTACGCACGGTACTTGTGGTTCTACCGCCTAAATACACACTTACATCTTGGCTGGTCTTTTACACATAATGTTGATTGATTTAGTGCTGTCATGCGCGTATCCGATGTAGTGGAATTGTGTGTGCACTAGATAGTGTGGGAGGAGGAGATGGATGGCATTAGCATAGGCATGCCCAAGGTATAGGGGCAAGTGTTTGGTGCACGCGGGCCTCCAACTTCTCACCCAAACATGACGATATGAAGCGTTTGTCGCGTTCCTTTTTTAATACAGTGTTTGATGTTGAGCTGATAAGCCCTACGAAGACACGGACAAAGGCGCGGTGTGGTCCAGTTTGCACCCTAGTGTAGTAACGTTAATTGGCTTCGTGTTAGTCGCACGATGCGCCGCCTTTTCTGCGGTACATGAGCGGTGATGCGAACCTGGGTATGACAGCCGCTGCAAGTAGTGTCTTGTCTCCGCTTTTCTCTCTACCTGTTATGGGTGCTGTTCTGAGAGGATTTCCTTGCAAGGTACTGGAATTCTTTGATTATTTATTTATCACTCCTGTTCTTGTTTATTCACACAGACGCAGGGTTCTCTTTACCCCATTCCGAATTGGTGAAACGATGAAATGCTTTAAAAAGAAAGACTACCTCAATATGAATGAACACGGAGAACTGGCATGTTGCATTAACTTGACGGAAACTCAGGTTGGTTAAGCTTTAAAGTGTTACATGAACTTGTTTGGTGGACGGCTAATCGAATACTGTAATTGATTGTCAACGATTGGATTGTTGAAACTCGTCATATTTTGACTTTTCTGTTAGGTTCAGATGTGGTTCCAGAACCAGCGCTACAAAACAAAGAGGGTCGGTGGAAAAATTTCTAACAATGCAACGCCTGTAACACAGCCAAACGTTCGTGACTTGGAAAGAATTCTCTGTCAAGGGCTCATATCTATTCATGGTACCTCCGATGTTGACCCGACGTCGTGGGTGAATTTTGAATTCGACGAGCCAATAGAAAGTGAGTTCTGATTCGATTGGCTCAGAGACAAAGGCACTTTTAGCGTTGTAATTGTTTGTCCTTCGTCAGGGCTCAGGTAATCACCCACACCATGGTCAGGAGCATCAGTAGCAGCCGTGTCTAAAAACTTTTGGCTGGCATTTAAAATTCACTGGCTCTGATTTGCACCGCCCTCATCGGTGCTGGCAGTAGTGAGTCTTTCGGTAAAAATACACGCATCAGCACGTGCATAATGCCCTGCTAATTAATGCTGTGGCTATTTTCTGTAAAGCGAGGGCTAACCAGTGCAGTCCGAAAGGATTCACTAGATAAATAACGGAAGCCCTCATGGAATGCGGCATAAGGGCTACTGCAATGCCAGCTAAAATGGCATTTATGTTGTCAGCGGGACAGTAATTTAAAGCAGCCCCTGCAGAAAGCATGGAAATGTGTTGATTCCCTTTGATTTATTTGCATTTTTATTGACGTTCAACAAGTGCTTGTGACCACGGAGGTCAACGTTTAACATCGTGGCGCTGTGTTACCAGTCCTTCATTCAATATTGGCTCTCCACAATTGTGTCAAAGCTGGTATGAAGGATGCTGTTAGAGCTCATGCAAATGGCAGCACAAATGCTACTTTTAAGGAGGCATCAATTCAGAAGGAGTGCCTCTATCCCGGGCCAGTAAATTTATTCGATATGTCCCCCAATTTGTTTGTTGGAGGAAGTGCAGTTAAGAAGATGAATGAAATAGATGCAAGATTTCTGCGTCTTAGGTAATGCTGCCATCACCGTGTGCGATATGACCGCACAGGAGAGCTTGGTAATTAGGAATGCTACCTACGCACATGGAGATTCTTTAACAACCTTCTTTGTGCCATGATGCAAATTCACGCAGCCTGGTCCAGGTGATCCATTTGATCATGCAATCTTAGCAACTTCATAGGATGAGACTAATTAATAAGAATGATTATGGGCTGAGGAGAATCTTGAGTCTGCAACCGAGTAGGGGTAGGAGGAGGAAGGGGAGGCGATTTGTAGTAGTCACACGTTGCTGTGATTTATAATGCTAACACGTGTATGCTACTTCATTATTGTTAGGCTCTGCGGCATCATCCACATCAAACAAGTCAAGTCGCAAATCTTGCAACTTACAGTGCCGACGCACAGACGTGAATCAGCCGCAGGGATCGCGAAAGTTGTCAGCGTTTAAGAAGGTCTAGCGTAATCCCACGCAGTTAATGGAGGCTTCCTTTCTCAATAAATGCAAGAACAATGATCGTGAAGGTGGTCAGTTCATTCTGATGTTGCTACTCTAAACAAAGCATTCATAGCTAAGAGTTTGACATTGGGATAGTTCAATTGGAATATTTTACGCATAGTTTGCAGACACTTAAGACGCTAATGTTGCAGCGTCCAACGTTGACATGCTCGGATAGCTTTGGCATGCCCTAGCTATTTGACAGCAGGTCTATCTAGCGGGATTTTTCCACTTCACTTAATAATGTCAAGTCCTACCATCTGTAAGGCAAGCATCTCCCTGTAGACTTATTTCATGTGACCATTCACGGAATGCCTTGTAACGTCGATTCGTACTGACAATGAAAGTGGATGACAAGAATTCGCCTCTCCTCACATATGCTGCAACCATTCACCTCATCAAGTTAGATATTTACAAAAAGCATAAGTTAGTGATAATTAGAAAATTATGACAAGCATTTAAAAAAACGAATGTACCGTTGTGATGTTGCAGCGAATACAACTTCCATATCTCCCATCGAGACAGCAAAAGCACACTGCTGGTGCAAAGGGGGAAGTGGATTGGACAGCTGCGCTTCCCGCCGGCCACTGCCTCCGTGTGTTCGCGATCGGCACTGCAAAGCAGGTTAGTTAAACCTAGAGGCAATTTATTAGCCACCAAGTAAGCAAATGCCAGGGAATAAACGTGATATCAACTAAATAGCTAGGGCTTGACACAGTTTATTGAGCTTGTCAAAATTAAGCACTGCAGCCATTGCTATGAAATGGAATATTGTCTTGTGTGTATGGAATAGAAAAAAAGGGGGCAGGTGGCTCTGTTTCCTTCTAAATCGGTGAGGTCGCCTTGGAGCGATTGGAGCAAACTAAATAGCTGATATTCCGAATGAGGGAAAGGATGTATTGGTCGCCACGCTACACAACGCATTCTCTCATCGCTGTTATGCAGTGTATTTAAACATCGCTCTTCTGAATGCAAGGCAATTCGCGTGTAAAGAGGTCTGTCAAAAGTAGACCATCCTTCTTAAGTGGGGCAAACTGGCTCAAATGAGCACCGAGGTCGGCTTCGTGCAAAAGACCCTCTTGCGGTTATTCATCCTTTGTTTGTGCTTGTCGCGACTGTGTCATGCATGCTTTCAGACTACCCGCCCCATAGTCACTACCCGTAGCTGTGTGTTGATTGGTGGGACCGTTGACGTGGTTGTGCAATGATCCGAGGGATGCGTTTGCATGCCTGTGCGTTTACTCCGGCTTTGCAGATGAATAGGTCTCAACGAAGATGTGATTCAGAGCATAATTACTAAAAGGAAAAAATTGTAACCACTTGCAAGCCATCAGTAATCAGATGGATACTGATGGAACCATGCTAACGTGATGAGGTGTTGAATTTCAAGTACCGATCAAGCTATTTCGTCCATGGAAAAGGGGATTTCGGGAAGTGATCTGATTTGTGGGCCTTGAAAGTGACATGGAACGTGGGCCTAACTCTGATAGACATTACCGCTGACCGCTTCGACAGGTTAAGCGTTGTCGTCGCTCACGCATATGATGCATCGACCTGTGTGGACTCGACTCCAAAACAATTCATTTTAGCGACTCCCAACTCCACGCATAGCTCCCACGAGAACATCTTTAAAAGACATCAGTTTATTTATTTTTAAAGAATTAGGGCGCACTAAGTGGTTGCCATCAAAACATGCTATGAGGACCACAAAACAGTTGGAAGAGCAAAACACCAACATTAGAGATACTAACTGAAAGGCAGCCAAGGCCAGTTCGTAGATGCTTCAAAGAGGAAGCCAGTAACTCGCTTTACCAGTTCTACTAGTTTCTTGATATCTTCGTCTTCACTATCTTGCTTTTGATCTGTTTCAGCATCAAGTCTACTGTGGAGCGAACCCTTGAGTGCCCAAAATTGCTGCTTGTGCCTCGGCAGTATATCACCACCTTATCCTGAAGGGACCTGCTCCAATGGTGATGCTGTTTGTCGGGCTCGGGTTGTGATTGGGAGCTTTCAGCGATTCCAAAGCCTTCACTGAGACCGCTGATGGGGCGCTTCTCTCCATGGCACGAACATTTGGCTGTGTTAGAGGCGTCTCATTGCTAGAAATTTCCCACCGGCCCTTCTTGTTTTGTAGCGCTGATTCTGGAACCACATCTTCACCTAACAGAAGAGTCAAACGTATGACCCTTTTTGACGACTCAATCGTAGACAATCGATCATTAGACACTAATAACTGTCTTTTAAACGTGTTCTTTTAACACTTTAATGCTTGACCAACCTGAGTCCCCGTCAAGTTGATGCGACGCA
The DNA here is from genome assembly GCA_036345935.2 of Taenia hydatigena. Taxonomy (NCBI): domain Eukaryota; kingdom Metazoa; phylum Platyhelminthes; class Cestoda; order Cyclophyllidea; family Taeniidae; genus Taenia; species Taenia hydatigena. Next base: position 37,841 of record JADWOT020001781.1, on the reverse strand, counting down.
CCGATTCTTCGCGTTCATGCATATTGATGTAGTTTTCCTTGTCAAAGTATTTCATCATCCCAACAATTTGGTACGGAGTAAAGAGAACACTGCGTCTGCCTTGTCTTCGTGCCTCAGATACTGTCTGGCGTACCTAAAGTTGTTCTGCGGTTGGCAGTATAAAGAAGCTTGCTGAATCAGGCATTGATGCAGCGGCAGAAAGTTGCTGAAGAAGATAGTAATTTGGAACTGATAAGATGTGTGGTGGAGGATGCTGACACGCGCTTGGCGGTGAGAACGGTGGCTGCACCTGTGGCTGTAGCAGCTGCTGACTTAGTTCTGATGAGGCGTCAAATAGGAGTGGGTTTGGCGTTGGGAAGTTTGTACATCGTAGTGGTAGTTTGAGGTTGGTCTGAGCTTCCATCTTGCTTTGGAGACAGACAAGTCGATGCAGGATGTCTGCTGTAGCACAGGCTTCGGAGAGCTGATCGATTTCGGAATGCGTGTGGAATGTATAGGCACTGCCTCTAAGCTATCCTATTCATTTGAAGCAGCCTCATCACTTTTCAGCCGTTTTAGTGGCGAAGGATTTAGCTGAGTTCGTTTGCCCTCGTGGTTGTTCTGTAGCGAATGCATAAGGGGAAGTGAATCTTGGAAGTGCTGGGGATTTAGCCAGAGCAGAGACCGTCGCTTCCGCCTTTTGTAAGGTAGAAGATGTTGCTTGTTTCCCTTGCTTTTGCACGATTGGTGACAAAGCTGATACGGCTAATTGTTAGGCATGCGATTTTGCCCTTCCTCTGGGTACAAATGGGCATTCCGCATTGGTGCATCTGTAGAACCAAAATGAGTGAAATAAGAACATGTGCATCTGCATGTAAGTAGATGCTGTCACTACATTTATTTGTGTCAAGTGCTCATTCATGCCTTAATGTCTGCGATGAGATAATCAAGGATTTAATTCTTCTGTCATACACGATGATGGATGTCTCAATCCCTCTAACTGAAGCATCAGCGAATCGTCTAATCCGAAATTTTGGCTTATTTCACCCTCAAGGAACAGATTTGCCTAAGCAATAGTTTGGCTAACATCTGTAAAGTGTCTTACGGTCGAAGACGCCTCCAGAATGCTTTCAGCAAAGCGGAAATCGATTAGTCTAAATGCTGACATGATTACGGCCGGCACGCCTTACTTAAAGGTCGGTGCTTCAGGTGCCTGCGAACGCAAAACGCTTTTCTTTCCAACTTTTGGGAAGTCGCACTTGATTGCTGATCTTCAAACATCCTGGACAATGGTGTTTTCGCTCGCGTGCCTGTTTTCCCCTCCTCGCTTCTTTCGATCAGGATTAGGCTCCACGCAGATTCCTTCTCAAGTGGTCCTCGCGAAATACCCACTGGACAACTACAGAATGGCCGTGCCTTCTTCGCGCACTCTTTGCATTTGTATATCATGCCGCCCTCTCAGAAGTCTACCATTTGTCTCCTGTCTGGCTGGTGACCTCAATAGCATCCAGGAGACACGTGCGCACATCGCCAAGTTAAGATGATTGTTGGCACACCTCGTAAGCAGTGCAGATTCTGTTTACGCCGAATCTCCAAATTTACTATTCTAAAGTTGCATAATTTGATAACTTGCGGCACTGTTAAGAGGAAATAGAAGGCTCTGCATTTCTTTTCAGTAAAATCACTTAGCAGAATCAGTCGAGTCATCTTATAGTGCAAAAGACTGAAATGTCAAGCATCTGGTGGGAATCCCTCTTCTAATTTAACCGTATACCAGCATAGTCTGTGCAGATCAGTGACATCGAGGTTGAGGCGGCAACAAGTTGCATGGATTGTGTCAATGAGAAAAAAGTCATTGGCACTTGTTATTAGCATAATAGCAACTGCGACCAAACGCTGAAGCAATGTGTTTTATCATTAGTGGATCAAAGTTGAGACGCCTAACTGAAGACTGATCAGTCTACAAAACGCAGGAGGAGAAATGGTTGCATTCACTTCCACAAGGCGAGGAGATGGTAAAATGGAACACACTGTTGTGGGGAAAATTAATGATTTTCGAAGTCGACCGTAAGTAAATGGCTTACAAATGGCCTTGTCTCAGTCACCTCTGTCCGAGTTACCCCACCCCGCAGACATCACCAACCTGGAAGAACGGCATCCCTCATTTCAGAGACGATATTACAATGCCTTAGTGTTAGCACCTTTATTTTCCTTTCCCTTATCGTAGTACCAACTTTCACAGCTGACGGAATACGGAGGAGGTGCGGTCAGGCTGATATCAAAAAATGTCTTGAATTCAGTTCCGCATGCGTTTAATGAGTTTAGCTATTCTATCTTTCACCTCTGCATTGTATGCTTCAGGAGTGAGTAGAGTGGAGATGTGATTTACGAACTTCAAAGTTTGTTTGGATTAACGATTGAGAACGTACAGACGGAAGCTTAATTGTTTGGAAGCTTAATTGCTTGATACAGAAAACTGACCTTAGCAATGCATCATATGGACGACTTCGAAACTAGGATTGCCTCATTCTTTAACCAGTTTGTTGCCAAGCCAATGGCGTTAATCTAGCTAAAGAAGAATTTCCGTACTCATTAGATAGAAATCCATTTATAATTCATGCGCATTTTTCAAAAAGATAAATAAGTCAGGGAGCAACTAAAAGAGATTTTTGCACATGGCACTGAGCCAATGCGCTCGTTATTCCTGGCAGGTTCAGTGGTTTCGCCTTGTCAAAAGGAGATATTCACACTACGAGTTGATTGTGGAGAACTTTGCAAATGCACACGCTTGCGATGATTGCAAGGCAAGGGTTATGCAAAATCTAAAGATGCCCAAAACACGCACAATGCTGTGTTATCGCCCACTACAGCTCCGAAGGCGATTGGCTTAAATGAGCCAAGTATACGCATGTAGCGCTGCGCTGATTGGACGCAGTAGAAATCGGCATGGCTGTTAGATTAACGGTCTGGTGAAGGTTGACCAATCATTGCCTTCTGACTTGGGATCTTGTCCAAAAGTGTAAATCCATTTGAAAATATTCGTGCCGCAAAGATATAAAGTGAAAGGTCATTCTACTTCGCTTTACGTAGGAGTCAGTGCAAGCACAATGGGTAGCCGATTAGCAAAAGTGGTCCAATTCGATAAATAGCCTTTTATTAAAGCGCAATTGAAGTAGGGCAGATAATCATTTCCAATGCAAATAGAACCAAAAATCTTTTTATGTTGATTTTTTGTAACTTAAGGCGAAATGCAAATTTGTGATGAATGAAGGCTTGACAAATGTCCAAAATGCTAAATTGCGTGTTATTCGATCCCAGTAGGCAACAGTTTGCACACCTCTACACCCAAATTAGAACCTTTGAATGGAATCATTCTTAGTGATCCTCTACGGTCTGCAAACATAATCTACATAGGTTCACTAACGCACTTGAAGAGGGCATAGCATTGCCAAATTGCTTGTGCTCTTGGAGCAGGCAACTCGAAATCCATTATCATCATTTTTCAGATCTTTATACCTATTCAACCCACGCTAGCATCACACGACATGAGGTGATGGGGAACATCGTTTCAAAGGATGTGAAGGATAATGGATAAAAAAACTAATGCGGTGTCAAGATCTCATCTATACGCAATTCGTCGCAACTGATTTCCTTGTGTGTTTCACTAATCAAAGTAGAAATATGTGTAGCGGCCTTAAGTGTAGAGTTTGATAGGAATTCAAATTCCGTCCATAAAATTGATTTCTGTATACTCCACTTGAATACTTGGCTAGGAAAGTTGGCCAATGGAGAAATTTAAGAACATGCTGAAAGAAAAAAAGAAATTCAGTGCCCCAGCACCGTGCAGAGACATCCCCATGTTGACCTTTCCCATCCTTTTCTCTACTTACCCTTCGTAAAACTCTCGCTTTCGCCTCGTACCCAATCATTCTTTCATTGCTTCGCCCAGGTTGGTGATGTTTGCTCGCCACCATTGTACTCCCTGGTGCAAGGCAACAATGGATCCTGGTATGGAATTAGAGTGATCGGCAGAAACGCACCTTCGCTCGAGCCATAGTAATCGCAAGGAATGAGTTGCCACTGCATAACAGGCATCCTCTCAAGAAAAGCCGAGGACAAGCAGTCACAACGAGGCAGCGCATTTAAGTCAAAACACATTAGTATCGGTGGTTCTTCTCATTCTCTTCCTCCTCTGCATGCATTAAGATGCACATAACTTAATCAAGTCATGAAAGCACAGAAGTGATTGGCGTCAGCTCCCCCAAAGCCACCTCCTAGTAGTTCTGTCAAAAGTCCACACCTAGACGGCACTGAGTGACACCACACAGCACGTGTTGCAATCGATTTACGCGTGTCAGATTTAAATTGGTTCACCACACGACAAACTGTCAGACATGCTGTTCTACGTGTCGCACGCCTACATTTATTTATCTTGCATCGCTGCGCTGCCGTTCTTGCCATTCAGTTATTCATTGGTGCTTCTCTCCTGCCTCGTTTCATTCATGCCCCAAGCCGTATTTGTATCCCTTACTTCCGTCGCAACCCTCTCCATCTCCTCATCACTCCAAGCCTTTCAATCCTTAATTTTAGAGACGTTGAAAGGGCGAAAACAGATAGATATCATAGAAATTAGGGGTGAATTTTAGTGCTAACACCCCTTCCTCTACCTGTGCTACTTTCTACTCCTGGAATTCACTTGCATGCGTCATTTCAATATTTTCACATTCGATATCCAGCATAATCACATGGAAAGGGAGCTATGACTAGGCGGTTCAGGTGTCATTGGGACGAATTCTTTAAATTATACCTAGACACGCGTCCAGATGAGTAAGCGATTAAATCAGTTCAGGAATAGATGGTAGAAATATAGAAAGCAGTAAAGAAGGCTACACCACAGCAATGTGGATAGTCATCCCGCAGCGATCATTTCCAATCCTCTTCTGTCCATCTCCACTCTCACTCCTTCCATTCCAGCGACTTCTCATCTCTTTGCATCTACCCCAATCATTCCCTGTCTCATTCAGCTAAAAATTCATGTTAACTAACTTCTGCCCAAAAAAAGGCATAGACCACAATTGTCGTTCCGAATGCAAAACAACAATTATTCCAGGCATAGAGTTAGGAGTGCACATCAGAAATGCCCCTTTGTTAGCTCAATAGCAATAGCTAGGGGCGGGTCGTTAAGCTCTCATCTACCGAGCATGCCCCGTCCTCACAGGCGTCTTCTGCATTAAATTTAAGTCCGCCTTAATATTTTAATTTGGCCTGCCTAATTAACTTGATACAACTGCATGTCATGCAGGTTGAGATCTTCTCTTTCCCGCAGATACTAGGGATCAGAGCACACATGGAAAGGCAAGCACTCTCTCTTGTCTACGCCTCCTTTCTCATGACTTACTGCAACGCATCTTTGGAGACTGTCTCCTTTGTCGCCTACTGCACTCTATACACTCACACGCATTGCGCCCTGCAGAAGAAGAATTTTCATCACATGATGCATGAGTTCTACCATTTACATGTGCTGAGTCCACTTTAATCTGAAATAAGTGAGTGTCGATTTACAGAAAGGAAAAAGCAATTAGATGAAGTAAAGTCAATTGGTGGAATGCTGGTAGAATGCTAGCAAAGTGTAGAGTTGAGATAGAATGGCCAAAGAACTAGCCATTGAACAGACGACCAAAAGAGATTTTATCGCGCCCAGGACGAAAATGCCGATTTGATTTAGCTGTTTTTGTAAGAAATCAAATCAAGCGACTACTTAAACGACGAAATTAAAGGTAAACAATGCAGCATACACGAACTTAGGCAAACAGACAAAGGCGTAGATACATGGGGAAAATAAGAAGGGCGGTCTAGAGTGGAAAACCAGATAAAGAAATTCTTTACAAAAAGAATATAAGGAGTAGATATTGAGATGAGCAAGTAGGAATTCGAGCAGCTTACAAATTACAAAGTAAGAAGTTGGAGTAACGAGCCCACCTTTGCTCCTCAAAGGCTGAGTGAAGGAGTAGAAGTAGGAGATGGAATTGAGACGAAGTAGTGTGGTACAAACTAAAGCGACAGAAAGAAAGATAGGAATGGAGATTTGATGGTAATCATAGATAAACCTTGCTAAAAGACGATTTTGTCTCGGGCGGAGCGTGATCGATTTAGGTCTAGTCCAACTCGTACCATTATGATCTAGCCATAAATCCGTGCATTGTTTACTCATATCGCAATCAAGATTGGGACTAGTGGAGAGATGAAAGGGAACCTACAAAGAGGGCACCGACAGATGGTGAGGTCGGAAGGGAAGGTGAGAGAAGCTCAAAGGAGGCAGAGGAGCGAGATGTTCGAACGGCACTAAAGTGGAAAAATAAGGTGCGAAGCTAAAATTGTAGGAATTGTTCGCCCCTCTTTTAGTATGTATTTTATGCGAGGAGCACAAACGGTATGACATTAGGTAAGACGCAGTACGTGTGAGCATACAGAGCGCAGTATGCGAAAAAGGAGACACTCACCGAAGATGCGTTGGAGTGGCACATAAGAGAGGAAGCGTAGACAAGAGATCTCCTCTCCATTCATTCCCAAGACGTCATCAGGTCTACTTCTACTCTGCGTGCTCTGAACTCTCACGTCTGCGCGATTTATAGTGAACACCTCGACTCTCAATGAAATTAGATGTGCCGAGTTGATTAGGCGGGTCATTTTAAATAGCAACGTATAAGGCGCCTTGCTCGAGTTTGTCATAATCCAGCCTAGGTTGCTAATCTTGCCTATTCTGACTCAGTATGGTTTAGACAAGCTTAGACTTGCGTACCGCGCTACAGGTCTTCCCCAGTGGGACATGAATATTGAGCAAGTTGTTGTACACCAGCAGTTATCCTGATGCTGCTGCTTATTTAGGGATTTGAGACGTAAAAGGTAAGTGCGACACAGCAAGCGTAGTGCATAGTTGAATTTTGGTTTAAGGAACCGACAAATCACCCCTAAATATTGCTATAGGGTTAACAAAAAGGCTTTTCTGATGCGAAAGGCAATGACGCTCCATTCGCCATCGGTAGGAGTAAAGTAATAAGGATTTTAAGCAGAAAGAGACAAAGGAATGGCTAAAATTGAGGCATGGAGATAAGAAGTCGTGCGTATGGATCTGCGGTGCAGTGTTCTTCATTTCTTCCTTACTTTCCCTCATTCTTTTCTACACTGATTCATTTTCCCACTCATCTAGCTATGTGAGTGAGTAAAATATAAAGGAACCGGCCTAGTGAAAAACATTTAACTTTTCGAATGACACACTAGAAGAGGCCAATCATAGTCCTTTTTCTATGGGATTTACACTGGACACCTGATGTGATAATATTGAAACGACGCGCGGAAATGAAGTGAGGAATAAAGTGGCACACGGGTGGATCGTGGGTAAGAAGGAAGGGGAAGCAGGAGTATGTATGAAAAGAGCGAATCACCTGCATAATACTATTAAAGAAGAAAGGAAGGCAAGTGTTTGGGAAGCATGATTTATCTTCCGGCTTTCTCAAACAATCGATTCTTAAGACTGCACTGCCTGATTTACTCTAATCGGCTTTACTTTCTTTGTTCCATATGCTCAAATCCAAACGACCATATCTTTGCCATGAGTGCACAAATCTTTCCCTATTTTCACATTTATCTTTGTTTCTGTATCCTCTCAACTCTCTGCCAATAGAGGCGACTTGCGTTTTGGTTACACCTACATTGTCAGATTTTATAACGAAAATGTTGCATGAGCTTCTAAAGAAAGCAAGCTGCCAAATCTTGATTCTGAGCAACTCTCGACCAAAACAGATAAAAGAAAACGCACCTCTGGAGCCGTAGTGTCCCAGTTTTACTTGTCCCAATCGACATCCTACACATCAGCCACACCTACGTTATCTCAGTTTAAAACTAGAACTGCTGTAACTTTCTTTGCCAAAACGGGATCCCAACAATCAGACGCGCCAAAATTAACCGGTTTGTAAACAAGAACTTTCGCAAGTAATTACAGAAGGAAGCAGAATGCTGAGTTTCATTTCTGGCTGGTTCGGAATTAAAAGCATTTACAGAATAAAGTGGACATATGACTTTCAATTTGGATCATTTTTGGTCACAGGGGTGCCCCACTGTCTGAGTGTACGTTATCAAATATGTGCCAAACTAATCGCTCTCTTCATCAGCCAACCCTTACTTTTTACAGTTTGAGAGAACTGCCACAAGTAACTATTAAATGGTTTAAGCTGCTGAATCAGAATTTGGATCGATTCTGGATCTAAGTAAACAGAATGTAACGCAGCTCTAAATGCCAAAATAGTCTAAATTTTAGCTGCCTAACTCGAGGAGCATCGCAGCTACCTGCGACGAAAGAAACAGCTGAGTACAAAATTAGAAAATTGTAGGTGGAAAACCAAGAAAATGGATCTCAGCTATGTACTTAAGCCATTAAATTGTGTTCATTTCTAAGCATTAAATGTCTTACAATCGAACCGTACTTCGCTTAAACGCAAGTAACCTAACATTTGAGGCCCAATCCTAATTAGTGTCAGAATGGGATGAACCAATTATGCGGAAGTGTAATTGACAATCACCCTGGCTGTTTGTTAATGCACACTCTTGGTAGAGCCGCATGGCACCAAATGCTATAGTTTCAGAGGGGACCTACGTTTTAGGCACCATAACAAGATAATAGCCGCAGCCTTATTGGAATCACTTTAAGACCAATGTGAGAAATACTTAGAGCAGAGAGCACGAGCTAATTTGACACTTTTCACTTATACTCACATTGATCAAGGCTACCAGTCAAAATCTAATACCATTCTGACCTCTCCGATGGCGATGAAACGCGACGAGCAGCTCTTTCGTAAACCAGTCCTTTTCTCGTCTTGCTTTGAAGGCTTCTAGCTACAACCCTAAGGCTATTAAGTAACTTAATTTGATTAAGATTTTAACGTAGTTTACGGATATGCGTCCCATATAAATTTGTAGAAAACGGTTTCAATGAGCATTAAAGAATAATATCTTGGGGAATAAATGTAAAGCATTTGTCAGTTCATGTATCACAAGCATAGTGAAGAATCAAAAATTGAAATATATTCTTACCTGAGTTATGTGTAAAGTGACGCCAAAGGCAGAATTCTAACCCTGGATCGCTAGGCAGAGGACTCATGATTAGCAAATTATGCTCCAGTCAGACGCGACACCTTCCAGTGAAATTCATGCCTTGCAAGCTCGTTTTTACCAAGCGATCCCCAGTAAGTAGGATAAGTCTTTCAAAATATGTAACTCTCTCCTGCTAAAATTATGACGTTTTAGTGTATCAAAGGACCCAATTTACCAACGAGATGGAAAGCAGTTGCCGCTGACGACCTCAAAACGATGAGCGATTTGATTAGCTTAAAGACTTGTGTTGCTTAACAAAACACGCAATCAGCGGTTGAATTGTGTCTTAGAAATTATAAACCTCAAGTGCATTTATTTTCGGTCTTAAACGATACATGATGTATTACATTTGATATGCAGGGCCAAATGACTAAGATTCATAGACATTAATCGAATAAAATCTATCACCAATTAATCGCATGTGTCCAAACCCAGTAAAATTTATTCATTGCACTTGCAGCATTGACAAAAATGCGGCAATCCCTTACGTCGAATTTCTTTGGCATACGGAAGTGGACACAAGTGAAGTTTTAGGCAGCCCATTGGCCCAAAACATCCGTGATTATGTTAAAAGCAGTCTCAGTTGACATCACCATGCCATCTCAATCTGTCCTAGTAATTACAATTTGTTATTGAAATCAGCCCAGACTTGCCAAAACCCAGCCTAAACCATTACGCATAGTTCATGTACCCACTCACCAATCAACACAAAAGTGGTGCGCCAGACGACCAATTTTATTTAATGACTTGGTCGTAGCAAAATGTGGCTGCTGCACTCCCACCACGATCTGGAGACTCTTCTGGCATATCACAGTGGACCATCTCACCTCACACCTCAGACACGTCGATCAACAAGCAAATTTATTACCAACTGCGCAGAATCACCCAACACCCACGTTCCATTGTTTGCAAAGAAACAAATATGAGTAACATGATTAAATTTGCTAATGATAAAAATGGACAGGAACACACAACACTGTGGAGATATCATCACAGCTTGGACAGAGAGATGTAGACATCAGGAACAGTGGGGATTCAGGATCTAGAGGGTTTGTGCTTTTCAACATTAAAGTGCTGCCAGAAGGCAGAGGTGATCATTCCAGTGTCCCATTTCCCTCTCGACGCGTGGTTTTCACGGACTTCACGATGGTAGCGGTGTTTCCACACCGACAAATTGCACTTATAATCCGCTTTGGGCAGCGGACCTCTCGTCTGCATTCAATCCACACACCATCGACATTTGAACCTGCGAAACGGAAACAGCAAGCATGGATTTGGGGAAGCCTCAATAAATAAGAAGGAAATAAGGTCTAAACAGAGGTGCTGGTTTTATGTCCCCATGAGCGTTCATAATGCAGAAGTGTCACGCGAAGCAGGAAGAGATGGGTCACGCTACACAAGGAATCGACATCATTTATCATGAATGGCACAGACCAGTGCCAGTGCCTGTGTACAACGAAGTGTGGTGATAAACAGTTTCTTGTGAAAGGAGGCATCTACAATCTTGGATACCCGTACCAGTAGGGGGCGTCAGCCTAGTCGGCAATTAGACACTTTAAAGGCGTAGACGTCTATCGGCCAGTGTATAACCCGAAAATGTTGGTTTTCAGCTCACCCGCACAGTAGTAATTCCTGAGACCCAGTGTCTGCTTGACACAACTACTCAACGCCTTTAGGTACGCCTCCTATTAAATCATCCTCTCCTATCTTATATTTACCCAAAAGGACATCACAATCGGGATGTGTAAAAAGCAGAAGTGATACGATAGCCATGAAACTGTCCCTTCTCTACACCACGTTACACACGTGCTGCGGTCTGGTCGTCGTCGTCAGCTAGATTGCGATTAGGATCAAACATTTCCAAATGGTTTGAGCCAATAAAATGTAGACCACAAGCACTCGTCTTGCTACATAAAGACAAACGCTGGATTCTTGGATTGTAAAAAATACTACACACGCTAAAGCTGCCTATGACCTAAGACGAAGCTGGAAGTGAGAGTTAAAATCGCAGGGGTCACTATGAGAAAAAACAGTACACATCGAGAAGTCGCCCAGAGAATAGGACAAGGAACAACTATTACAAATAAGGCGCATAAGATCTACTCGAAAAAATCCCCCTTTATGAATGGCAAGCAATTATAGGCTCAGGGCAAAGGTAGCACAGAAAAAAACGAATTCACAGCGGGACGTAAGTCTGAATCGCCATAAAATACCTAATTTCGGAAGTTAAAAGCAAAAAAAGAGATAAAAAAAGAAAATTTGAACCTACTGGTGAGTTAATTAAAAGCTTGGAGACGGGAAAAAGGAAGCTATGCTAAAAGCGCTTGCCGAACAAAATGGCAGAAAAAAAATGCCTGGTTTTTCCCGTATATTATCAGAAAGGTAAAATTTCAGACGAACAAAGAAAATTCGCAGTAATCAAATGAAACAACGCGAGAATCATAGCAAAACTTACAATTTCATAAATGAAGTCAACCTACTTAGCTTTACACACAATAGTTGAATTTGAGACACAAAACCTTAACGTTCTACCACAAGTCTATAGAAAAGATTGTTGTCTACTCTTCGCAAGCGAACAAAAGGCAAAAGAGACCAACTCGCCAAGCAGTCGCCTTTTAACTACTTTTCAAAAGCATTAGCCTTTACGAGAAAATCGAGAGAATGGATAGAATTAGCAAAAAGATAGTGCCAACCGAATAACGAGAATAACGAATTGTTGGCCTTCAATCGCCATCCTCAAAATTACCTAAAAAGACTGCTTAACCAAAAGCTTGCAAAGCGCTAAGCATGGGCAAATAGGAAATGTATGAAAAATACAGAAAACAGCACACTTGAATCGTCAATCATTCTAACGATAATAAGAGAGCCTCGCATGCTAAAAGAAAGGAGTAACATCGTGCCTACCATCAAAAAACAAGAACGATGACACAGTGGGAAGAAGCAGTGACGCAGAGGTCAATTGTAAAAACACTACGCGTCAAGCACTCGATGATGCGTCTCATGCCTATTGTGATGGACACAGCTCGACGCAATGATCCCTGAATGAGTCCTGTAACCCTGTGGATAGACACTGACGGGTTAATAATAATGCGACCCCACAGAGAGATGTAGATTGACAATATTAATACCTGGTTATGGATCCCGTGTCCATGTGGATTAGTCTGCGTCGGCGTTGAGGCACGCAACTCTATTGCATGCGTTCGATGATTTGAAACACAACCAGCCAACACCGTCTTGCGCAATTCCCTACTTGAAGACCAAGTCTTGTGCAACAGATGCTATACTTACTCGTTAGGGTAGCCGTTCCCCGCGTTTTGTAGGAAAATGCATTCGGGGGGCACACGAAAAGCCATCGGCACAGCTCTGCACTGACATGGCCCACTTCACTTTGACGTCTATGGGTGCCTAGTGAGGCCTAGCTAACCTTTCAGCACTGATGCATTTCATTTTCAGCAGCACCTACATTCTTGCAGCCACAGTATTTGGCACCTGCCCACCTCCCTTTCACCTTCAACCGGCAAACTGAGTGATCTACCGGCGTAGCTTCACATTCGCTTGACTAAGGTGCATTCTAACATCTTAGCTTTTCATTGTCCACTATTTGAATCCTTTCTGTGAACACTATGAACAGGCCCGTCTCGGTCAGTCCCATATGCCTATCGCATGCAGCTCAAATTGACCCCCACACGTTTTGCAGGTCGAGAAAGGGCCAGGCGAACAGATGGATAGTCGAAAAAATCAACTAATAGGTGGGTACGTAAAAAGGGTCAGCGGATGAAGTGATTGAGGTAAACGCAATGACGTAAAAAGTCATTGGACGGCCAATGCTAGCTTTACCGCCCCACCTAGACTCTACCTCTACATCTCTACTAAATGACCGAACAAGTGAATAAAAAGAAACAACGACGCAAATAAAAAATAAAATAATTCGCAAAGTAACCGTCTTGAAACAACACCCATAATACATGTGATGGGGGAAAAGGATACCATGATCAGAAGGAAAGGCGGGCACAAGACGCTACTTGCGACGACTGTCCCATACAGGTTCTCATCACTGCCATACATATACCACAGGATGGGCGGCGCACTGCAAAATAAAGCAAGCCTGCGACAGACACAAAGCCAACTAATGTCTTAGAACTAGAATGCAAACTAGACCACACCGGGCCTTTGTCCATGTCTGTGTCGCATTATCGTCAAGTTCTGAAGTACAGGGTTGTAGGCCCGCATGCACCACTTGCCCCTATACCTTGGGCATGTCAATGCCGGTGATACCCCCCTCCTTCCTCCCCCCAAAATACCCAGTGCACCCACAGCTCCACTGCATCGGACAAGCATGACAGCACTCAGTCAATCAACAGCATGCACAATAGACTTGCCAAGTGTGCTCATGTGCTTAAAAAAAGGGAACAAGTACCGTACGTAAACAAGACAGCTGACACGGCACGGCAAAGCATCCCATTCCTTTCCACTGTGAGCAACTTCCATCCTAAGCACTCTTAGCAGCAATAATGCAATCAAGATGAAGCAATGCACCCGGAAAAATGCGTCGTGAGGGCACCATAGGGGTGTTAATTTTAGCAGCTCCGACAGTCAAATGTTCTAATGCAGATGAGGCGGCACGACCACTCACATCAGGCAGGACTGTATAAACGTTCCAACGCCACACCTCACACCCCTGAAGTAAAGCTGGTGAAGGGAACTTGGCGGATATGTCCATGGACAACAAATTAAGTAGACCGCCTCACCTTCGCCTGTCCATCTACCCAAACCTCTAAAAAGACGAAGCCCAAAGCTTGCCGATCCATATTTGCCCGTGTCTTGGCGGACGCCCACCAACTATTGGCCGTCAAAAATACCATTCTGGCTAACTTAAGGGAGACGCCAAACTTGCAATTTCGCCTGTGTTCGCGATCCGTCAGCCAACTATCAGCCTCGAGAGAAAAACAGCTAAAGCCAAATCTGCCTACTACCACGACTAAGACAAGGGTGGCGGAGACCACACCGGACCTAGTACACTGCTACAGCAGGAGTGAACAAACCGAGGTAATCAGTGGGTTGCCTTCCAAGTCATTACCGTGACAAGGCGCTTCTAATAACTATTCCATCCATAAGTATTTCGGATGCAGGCATCTCGGAATGTTTCTTTTGGCAAAGACAAACGTGTACAGTTCCATGGTTTACACGGAGAACACTAAACAGTCAAGCTCGTGTCCTATTTCCTGCCTTTCTTCTCTTTTACAAACAACATCAGCAGAAGGAACCGGCATGCTTTGTAATGGAGACTAACAACTTGTTCCAAACAAAATTCCCAAAAAGTGCACGCATAATTATTCAAACCCGCTAAACGCGCGACCTTTCACGTTTAGGTTAGAATAAGATTAATGGGCGAACGTTCGCCATCTACCATTCTAGGCGAAAAGCGATAACAAGATGCGCAAAATGGATAAATGCAGCTAACGGCATGACCAGATGTCAATGAGCACAAAGTTGGAACTGTCAACAATAAAAGCATACCACTGCTGGGTTAAAGCACCCAAACAAATGATGACAACAACCAAGTAGAACAAGTAGAAGATGGGAAAGGAGACACAGTTACTACTAAACCAGCGTTGAATCCCCATAAAATGTTAAGGACTACACCTCGCACTAAGCCGTCACACTTATTAACTCAGATGACAGAGCATCAATACAGTCCTTGTGGGTAGTAAAACGGTGGTCTCTGTCGCCATAATTATTACACAATAAATAGAGATGTAGCGCACTTCCCGTTTCTCTCCTCATCTTCTGCCTCGAAATCCTTTGGGCAGATGGGTCAGAGCTAACGGACTTTATTGCGAACTTGGGTTGCTCGGGTCACCATCTCCCCTTTCTCCTCTGGGAGAGTTCGACAAAACTTTCATCACTAGGTGTGCGATTGCCCCATTTCAACAATAAAGTATTGCACAAATCCTTCGTCTTACCGGCCCCGTCTTTGGTATCGTCCTTATCGAATGTCCTTCTTCCAGTCATTAAAGTTCAAAATTCATTTTCGCATCTGATCAGTGGTGCACCACCTTTGCAGAGTCACAGATGCAACATTAAGCGATTGATAGCTATCAACCTGACAGTGAGATGTGGACAAAACAATTGGTAGGTGTTAGAACGTTTCCATATGACGTGAATCATGAATGCTACAATGGGCGGAAGCAAGTACGACATCAAATCGTGCAGCGTCCTCGCTTTCTTCTCCTCCTCCTCCTTCCCCTGAAAGTTAACAACCACACCCTAGCAATAAGTCACCCCGCTCAACGCTCACATATGTGGACGTCGTAAAAAACCAATGCATCGTATGAAAGCTCGTAATAATATAGCCTCAAATCAGCTTCGCCTCACGCCATACTGCTGTTGCTGTTACTGCTGAAGGCCTCAAAACCTTACTACTACCTTGGATTGGAAAAAAAAAAACAAACAGAACAAGCAAAAGTGGTGTAATTTTAAGCCTATGATAAGATCTCACTCAACTTGTACAACATACACTGTCCCATGGGGGAGTACTTACCAAGGTACCGTTCTCCTGTCCCCTCGCTCTCGCCCGCCTGCCTGGCGCCCACGCAGCCACACATGCCGCACCTAGTCTTCCATGATGTTGAGGCCCTCCTCCAAGCACACTGCCACGCCGCCGCCTGTCTGCTTATGTCATGGGTAAAGAAGTAGTCCACACTAAGGAGGATCAAGGGAACTCTCAGTCGCATTCATCACACCTCTAATATTTGCTTCGACACCTCAGCTATCGCCGTCAACAATGACGAGTTTAAAGGCCCTTGATGTAGTCCCAGTGGCTTCCCATGGATCGGCTTCTACGCCCACATTCCCCCAGTAGGAAATATATATATATATATATGTATATATATATATATATATATATATATATATATATATATATGCACCCAAATTCACGAAAAGAAGGGCACCTACGGTGCGTTTGAAAAAGAAACTCTGGAACACCTCTCCTTCTCGCCCTCTCTATCTTTTCGGTGTTAGCACAATCACCAGCGCAACTCATCAACGTGAAAAGTAAACCCGCCCCTCCACACCCAGCCCATCAGTGTTACACTCCAGTTAGTCTATTGAGCATGCGTCCACGCCCTTCTCACCCTTCTCACACCTACCGCTATGCCATCCAACACACACCGCTGTCGTCCATCCCGACATCCACATCGCACAGCCGAGACAAGGACGCCTCCGCCAATAACTTCACGAGCTCGTACTACCTACCATTCCACAGTCTGATCAAATGTTACCTCACCACAGTAATTTTGTAGTATCCGAAAAGGAAAAAAGCAAACAATAGAAGAGCCGATGCGCGAATGTCTCATACGCTGCAAAGCTAACGTCTCCGAACATAACTAATGATAGGAGAAAACACCTTAACAAGCAAATATTTAAGACTGCTGCAAAGTACAATCTGCGTAGTGATGCTAATACTTCCCTCTAGTCACTTTTTCCTCCGCTTCTGCTGCGACCACCTCGCCCAAACACCAACTCATGCCGTCAAAGCTGAGCTCACCATTAAGCCATCACCGACGCCCTCCCTCCACACAACACGTTTCGCAAAGATCACACCACCACAAAAATAACCCTCATCTCCAAGTCAATGAGCAGTGAAGTCCCCAAGTGTCTTACGCCCTCCATATATGTATGTGTGATCCGCCAACACGGATATCATGGTAATGAAAATAACGCACCTTCTACCTCACATGAAATGTAAAAGGATCTACCCTAAATGAGAGCGCACGTCGAATCTATATCTATACAAAAGCGACGGCAAAAATTCACTTGCAGCAATCCAATCTTACCCGAGAAACGTGTGAAGAGATAGCGAAGGCGGGAATCACTCATCGCTGACAGATAATGTCGCTATTCTTAGCAAATGAAGAAGTCTTGACAGGATCTGCATCTACCTCTTCAACGTCTATCTAGTATGTAAGCGGATAAAGGGAATGGATTGAAAGGTATTTAGGTATAATGAATGCCTATTAGCAAGAAAATAATGAATAGGTACCAAGTACTCAGTGAAGCTGAAACACTTCTCAACAAAGTTGTCTTACTAAGCCAAATCCACCGTCACTAAAGAACGAACCGATTACAAGCTACCATAACAATCCCAAATTCCCGCTTACAGTATTGCAAAGAAAAAAGTGGATGTGAGTAGGCACTGCAGTTGAAAAAAACGTCCCAACAGTCACATTACGTGACCCTTGCGTTTACACTAGCACGTAGGCGTATGAAAGAAGCCAATCGACATTCAGAGGACGTAATAACAACTACGAGACGAAAACTAACCCATCTTTTGCCATACATAAATTGTGAATGAGCCTACGAACAAATGATGCAGGCATGTTTCCACCCAAAATAAGGATGCAGACCGAATCCATTGCTGCATGGAAAAGACGGAAACAGTATTTGCAATTCAATCTTACCTGAGGAAGCTATCGCTTACTTGGGAAGCGATAGCTAAGTCGAGATTCGTATCCATTGCACCCTCATAACGCCTCCATTTTTCGCAAAGCATGAATTTCCGACGGCAACGTCAATATCCGACCTAACAAATGAACGGTTCAAAGTTATGGACAATAAGGCACATAATGAATACTTTATAGCGAAAATAATGAGCATGCGCCAAGCATTTAGCAAAGTTAAAACACCCCTCAACAAAATTACGACTCATTAATCAAAATCCACAGTCATTAAAAACAAACGGGTTGACAAATTACCACAACAATGTTGTTTGTTTCTCAGAGTGTTACACAGCGAATAATGGACGTGAGTGGAATTTGCAGCTGGAAAACAAAAACGTCTTAACATTCCCATTATGAAGTCTTCGAGTTTATTCTAGCAAGTAGGCGTACGAAGGAAGCCAATAGACATGGAAAAAACCTAATAACACATAACAAACTAAATTAGCAAAAAATTCCAAATAATTGCCGGCTTTCAACTTGTTCGAGCGAATTGAGTTTTACTAATCGAAAACAACGGCCACCAAAACAAACACCGCTCACGTACTTCGCGCACAAATCCGGTTAACCGTTTCAATACTGTTCGATAAAACGAATAGACATCTGATTTTTGTGCATTTTGGTAAGCAAAGAAAATATCTTAATTTTTATGGATTTAATATAAGTGATAGATTTGCAAAGTAACAATGTTGTCAAAATAAATTACTTAGCAAACGTAAGTAACAAAACTAGCAACGAATTCCAGATTTAAAAACGTGTTAAAATAAGATTGCAAGAGTCCTGGGCTAGTATTTTTGCAATTTAAATAGTGATTTAGCGTTTGTTTTGACGACCGTCAGGCCTGGTGTTTGTTTCCCAGTTGATTTAGAAAGCCCAGGGCAGATTATTTTTGTTTGTGATTTAGTGCAGCTTTAATTTTTTGACAGCTTTTACACAACTTTTTAACAGGAACTTACATTGTGTAGCAAACTTGAGTCTTGGTACACAGGCAACCGATCGGCATGGCCTTTGCAACGCCGCCAGACGACCAACAACCTTCAGAAGAGAAAATTTGAAAATGGAAAATTAAAGTTGTATGTATAACGTGTGACAAATAAGGGTTCACTAATATAACATAATAAATATGCGGTGTCAAATGAACTAAAGAGTTGGGTTAGTTCATCACATAATATTAAGCTTGAAGCGAAGTAGGAAAATATGTAGAGAGTGTAAAAACATTCAAAATTTTAAAATTCATTCAGGTTGAGCAACGAAAAGTATTAAACAAAACACTTCTCTTCATTTCCGAAAGGCATAACCGTGGATCAAAACAACGATTGCATCGAAAGCACTTGTCTTGGAAGTATTGTAGCGTCCCGAGGCTCCCTTGAAGGCAAAAGAAGGCAGAATGCTAGGGTAGAATATATATATCCAACTGGACAGAGGGAAAAAGACTGCTGGCATGGCCCGGAGGCCAGCCCACGCAGCTAGGACAATACGGCCACCTCTGTGACCTTGACAGAAACCGGTAGTTCTAACAAACAATGTACTATAGTATACCGCGCACAATGACGCAATAATAAAGTCCTCAAACTGGGTTAGAGGTCAGTTGAAAAGCCAAATAACGCACTGGTGAGCACTGGGAAGGGTGTTTAAATATTGCAGAAGGCAAGTAAACTTATGGCGGGCCCCTGCCGGACTGGGTTCTAGTTATCCTCCTCAAATGTGCAGACAATATCTGGTATCACTGCACTTTATTTGGTTTGATTTTAAGTGCTATTGTAGGACTTTGTTTGTTTGGCCTCCGGCCTACATCAACAGCTTATTTCCCTCTACCCCAGTATTCTGCCCTCTTTAGCCCTCGAGGGAGCCTCGGGTTGCCGCAGCCGTTGCCATCGCAAAGTCGTTGCTTGTGAGGAGAGGTTTGAAAAGTATTTGAGGTTGAATGTAGCTAGGATTATAGCCTTGTCAATCTTGAATTGTGTGTGTGTGCGTATACTTTAGGTTGTTGCGTTACTTGCGTGCATATATAAGACTGAAATCAGGCCATGCCCCTTGTAAAGTGCGGCGTTTCTAAATGTTGGCACATCTGGTGAGGGGTGTTGAAAACTGCTATCAAACCAAGTGACTAAACTACACTAGAAGAAGAGAAGAAAGAAGAGAAAGAAAAGGAAGAGGAGAGGGATGGGAATGAGTAGGTATGCTTTCAGTCAGCAAGAATTGGTACCCGCACCGCATCCTCTGTAGCCGACGACTACGACGACGACGCAGTAGACAGTGCCTAATCTTTGGAAGTAGAAGTGAATGCCTGTGAAGAGGAAGATGGAGGTAGGGTGCAAATCTTTATAAAGCTCAAGAGTTTAAGCGGGATAAGTTGCCATTGGTCGTGCAGAGCTCTCTAGCTGAGAAATATTGCGCGAATAGGAATTTGTGAAATTGCCTTTGGAAACACCATTGTAGGCGTAGCGTGGTGTGTGGTTTGCAATACCCTTTTCCCTCTCCATCGCAATAAATGCGGCAGTGTTACCTTCTCAACACACTGCGTCAGTACGTGAACCCACTACCTCCTTACCTCGTTGGAGAAGCATTGCTTCTCATTGTGAATTATTTTGTCCTCCCTTGCTTCCAAGACGAGTGAGATGAAAATGTATACATGCATGTCTATTCAAATTACCGTCAGCACAACCCCCACTAGAAGAAGGTAAGGCTCCAATTTGCGAACTGTGTGCACTCTAAACAAATCAGTTATAACAGCGGTAACTAGCAGTGTGCATGCTTTGTTAGCGTATCACCAACGAGGGTTCACGTGGAGGAGAAGGATGACAATTGCTGTCTCAACTCCATGATCCCATACGATGTCTACCTGCCAACAGGCTCTTCTGCAGCAATGTTTTGCAGGCGGAACGCTATTGCTACTTGATCGACGCTCAGTAGGAGCTGCACGTCGGGGTGGATATTTGATCAGACATTGGCTGGAGTAAGGGGTTGCACACAAATGGGGGAGATTGCAGAAAGAGGCCAAGGAGGAGAAAAATCAGAAAAGAGGCATCCGTCTGCATTTATTTTGTTAATAAAAGCAGTCCCCTGCATAATAAATAAGACAGTGGTGTTGTTTCATAAGAGGACGTTGCAAACGACGCGGTAATTGAAGAGTCGTGAGCAAGTTCATAGAAGTAACTCGTAGGGAAGGAGAGCAGCCTTCTCCCTACCTTTGTCAAACCAACTTCCATTTCTTCCAACAACTAGTCGTGAGCAATGTGGGGAAGGAAGGTGGTAAAGAAAAAGAATCTGCCTGTCAGACAAAGAAATTGCTGCGTACCGACTCACCCATCCTGCAGTACTTTGTTTGTTTGAACTACCGGTTTCGGTCAGGGACAGAGGTGGCCATATTGCATTAGTTGTGTAGGCTAGCCTCCTGGCATTCTGCCTTCTTCTGCCTTCGAGGGAGCCTCGAGATGCTACACATCGACCTACAGGGCTTCGCAATCAGTGCAGCCGCTTGCAATAGTCAGTCAAACTACACACCAAAGCTCTTACTTCGACGTTTTGCTGAATTCTCGTAGCTGATGAGTCGAAGCTGACCAAACCTAATAAAGCGTGGCAGGACCTTCACACTCCTACGATATTCTCCTTAGTCTAATTTTATTAACAGTACTAATTAGAAGCCTTAGGAGGTAACGCTGATTCGCTTGGAGGACGTGGCTAAGTCAGGAAAGGAGCCTAACCATGGAAATGATGTCAAACTTTCCTAAATCTCCTGTCTACCTCGTACGATAAGTTGCATGGATAGCAAATTTTTTTGCAGCAACTGTCCATGTATACATTGCCGACGCTCATAGACCGTGCCACAATTATATTGAATTGTAGCATGGTTTCGAACAAACAAGCACGGTCAGAAAATAAATACTAGCATTATTAGATTTAAAGTGCATTCCTCGTCTATTTTAAGGAAAGCATTGCCACATCAAAGAGAATGCTTAACACAATATTACGTTCTGCATGTATGTTGAGCAGCTGTTGGTGGAAACATTATATCACCTCATGATGTGTTTTGACCTGTTGCGCATCTACATTTTGCAAGAAACCACTTTCGAATGCATAAGAAACGTGCGATTTTGGTGTAGCTAGGATTATTTATACCTGCCGTATCAATTTGTAGGTACAGATTGGTGCGAAGTAGAGTTGATATTCGAGAAGAATTGATAAAAGACGCTGTTTTCGAATTTCGTCTAAAACCTGAAATAGAACAGAATGGAAAGAAAAATTTTACTGGATGTAGGCACACGCGTATGATGAGTGACAGATTTTAATTTGATGAAATACAGAAAACCTAATCGATTTGTCCTGTAAGTTAACTAAAATACATCCCATATCGTCAGATCAAAAATAACTACACATGCTCTTTGTAATTTTTAGGAAGCATGCCAATTGCTGATTGCACATTTTGCTAGGTGAAACAAGTCTTTAAGTTAACAAACTCGTTCATCATTTCGAAGGTCATCAGCGGTAACTGCTTTCCACCTCGTTGGTAAATTGGATCCGTCGCAACGCTAAAATGGAATGATTTCGGTGGAAGTGGGCAGCATTTTTTAGAGGCTTATCTTACATACTATGAAGTACTTGGTAAAAATGGATTTACGGGACATGAAATTCACCAGAATGCACTGCATCCGACCGGAGCATAATTTGCTCATCATAAGTCCTTTGGCGAAGGATTCAAGATCAGGATCCCTCCTTTGGCATCGCTTTGCATATAACTTAGGCAAGAATAAATTGCATCTTATGGTTTCTTAGCATACTCGTCATGCATTAATTAAAACTAGCTCTTTACTAAATAATGAGAATTTACTGCTTATTACCAAAATTTTAATCATTAATGCGCAATAAATTGCTTCATAGAAATCGCTATGGTACCTACACCTGTATAAATGTTAGTCATTTTGGGTTACTTAATAGCCATGTAGTTATAGTTAGAAGCCTTGAAGGCAAGGCGAGAAAAGGATTCAATTAACAAATGGCTGCTCACTGCCATCGGAAAGGTCAGAATGGGATTAACTTTCAACTGGTAGCTTAAAGCAATGTATAGATAAGGCATTGCACAAGTGAAGCAATACCAAATTTGACGGAGTTCACTGTGCTCTACAAATTACCCACTTTAGTCATAAAGTGGTCATAATAGGACTCCGAATGTGGAATTGCTACGGTGCCAAAAACGCAGATCTCCTTTGCGACTATAACGTTTCGTGCCATGCAGCTATACTAAGAGTGTGCATTAGAGGAAAACCAGGATGCGCCATATTTTGTTTATTTAAGCCGTAATTGTTTGGAATTGGGTATTAAGTGTTAGGCTGCTCGCGTTTCAAAGAAGTGCAGTTCATTTGTAAGACATGTAATGCTTAGGAATGAACACAATGTGATGCAAATGGTTTTAATGGGAAAACTAGGATAACATAAGTACATATCTGCGGTCTTTCATCCGCGATCATTCAATTTTGTACTTGACTCATTTTTCTATCGCTGGTAGCTGTGATGTTTCCCGTGCTGTGCATTAAAATTTGAACCTGGTTGGTGGTTAAGTGGCCTATTTTGACAAAGAAAGTTAAAGTAATGCAAGCATATAGAGCTGCATTATTTTCGTATTATTTAAATACGGGGCCGACTAAAATTATATTTTAGCAGCTTATTCCATTTAGTAACTGGTTGCGGCAGTTCTCCTATCAAGTTGTAAGAAGTAAGGTTTGGCAGATTATAAGAGCGCCTAGGATGGCGCAGATAGTTGACAAGGAACGAATGCGCACTCGCAAACAATCGGCTACCTCAGTGACCAGAATTGATTGAATGTGAAAGCCATACTCATGGTTTGTACTGCAAATGCTTCTAACAAGGGTACAGAGCAAAACTCTTTTCTATCTCTTTTAATCCAAAATCGGCCAGAAATAAAACTAATCATTCTGCTTCCTTCTGTGCTTGCTTGCAGCAGTTATTGTTCAAATATCTAGCAATTTTGGCATTTTGATAGGTGGAGAGTTCGTTTCAGCAAAGAAAACTGTAGTAGCGCAAGTATATGCAATCTTGATCATGACTTGTTCAATACTAAGACTTAGTAGTAGGCTGGCTTCTGCAATTGTTTGACGTATCGTGGTGGTTCCATTTTGGCAACGAGCTAGAGACTAGTAATTTACAAAGCTCCGTTTATCTTTATCTACATTAATTTGAAATTCCTCCGACCTGGGTATCAGCAGCTCGTTACCTTCTGTAAGAGATTGCAGCATTTTCCGTTTTAAAATCAGGCAACGTAGGTGGAGTCGAAGTGAAGGGCGTCCATCGTGACAAGAAAGGCTCTATTCCATCTGTTTTAATCTCGAGTTGCTTAGGTTTGAGGTTTAGCAGCCAACTTACTTTTGTAAATTCTTGCAGCAGGTCTCGCCATAAAATCAGGCAATGTCAGCGGAATTTGAAATGCAAACTGTCACTATCGGCAGGGATAGCTAAGAAAGTACGGTAATGAAGGGAAATGAAAAAAATAAGGAAAGGTCTGTGCACTTAAGGCAAAGATAAAACAGTTTACACTTAAACATTGACGATGCGGATGGGCGAGAATGTGGGATAAAGTAAGCGGAGTTGATTAGGGTGAATTGGGCAATGCATTTCTTAAAAAGCATAGCTTGCTTTACGGAGTAGGAACATACTTCATGCTTGTCAAACACTTCTCTTCCCTTCTTATCAATAGCGTTATGCAGATGATTTACTCTACACATCTGCTCTTGTTTTCTCTTCCTTCTTATCCACGATCCACCAATGTGCCACTCTCGTCTCTCACTTCATTTGCGCGGCCGCTTCAATATTATTGCCTTCTCTATCGTGCTATTCGATAAAAAATCAAGCTCTAATCAGTAAGCGAACGGATTTATAAATAACTGTCACATGGCTAGGTGAGTGAGCAAGTGATCCAGTGTTGGAAAGGATGGAAGAAAGTAGAAAAGAAGTGAAGAACACTGCACTGAAGCTCCATATCCACGACTTCTCACCTCTTCGCCTTATTTCCCATCACCCCTATTCTCGTTCGGCTAAGCATTCCTGATGCTTTACTCCTATCGAAGAAGCGCATGGACCAATATTCCATTCGTAATAAAAACTAGCATTTATTCAAGCATATAATTGGAGTACGCATCAAAAAAGTCCTTTTCCTTGAAACAATAGCATTCTTTACGGGTAAGTCGCCGATTTCTTATGTCAACATTCTACCCTGCACACTTACTTTCCATGTCTCAAATATGCTCTGAATCCCCAAATAAGCAGCAGCTTTAGGAGGCCTGCTGGTGTGAATTAACTTGCCCAATATTCATGTTCTACTGCGAAGGCACTGTAAAACGGTATGCAAGTCTAGGCTTGACCAGATCTGACTAATTTGGATGGGATCGGAATAGACAAGATGGGCAACCGAGGCTAGATTATGACAAACGTGAGTAAGGCGCCCTATACATTACCACTTAAGCCTGTCCCAACGCTTCAATTTGGTCCGTCCATACCAAGTGGTTGTCTTCTTCTTTCTTGCAGACATTAGGGATCGAGGCACGCAGACTGGAAGTGGGTCCGGTGACGTCTTTGAAATAGATGGGGAGGAGCTCTCTTATCCACGTTCCATTTCTCATGTCACACTCCAACCCATCTTCGGTGAGTGTCTCCTTTGTAGCCCACTACACTCTACAAGCACAACGCATTGCGTCTTGCATTATGTCAAGCTGTTTGTGCTCCTCGCATGCAACTAATTCGAAAGGAGGAGTGAGCACACCCACCATTTTGGCTCCTTACCTTTATTTCTCAACTTTGGTGCCACGAGAACGTCTCGTACCTCTGCCTTTTTTTACTCTCCTCTCACCTTTTCCTTCTACCTTGTCGTGTGCCAGCACCCTCTTTGTAGGCTCTCTATCATCTCTTCACTAGTGCCATCCTCGATTACGGCATGACTAAATGATGCACGGATTCATAATATAGATCAAACTGGTGCAGTTTAGACTGGATCCGACTTCAATTAAGCCAGATGTCAAAATGACCACCAGAAGGTCATTCATGTTGGACCAAGCCAGAAAGCAATTTATTTGGAGCCTGAACATGCGGTGGGCACCACCCGAGGACGCTTGTCCAAGATCCCTTCCATATTCCATGTGACATAATTTGATGGGAATTGTACATTTTGCGATAGAATGCGCCGGCATGGAGAACAAAAACCAATCTTTGCCATTGCTGTTCTTTAAGAGACGAAAAGCGGCCCTCGAGTCCGTAAGTGTTACGACACCTTCTGGCTCTCCTTACCCGTGTACACTTTGCATGCACTGTTAAAGCATAGACAGTGGAATGGCTACAGTGACTGAAACGAGGGATGAATGTAGGTGGGAATGAGGCAGGCGACATGCAGGAATTATTTCCGGCAAAATCAACAAGTGCGATTGAGTCAAAAATCACAACTGAGCAATCAAATTAGAGCCATGTTCCTTAAGCGCACCTCATTCTCCTCAATTTTTCTCACAAGGCACCAACACGCTTTCCCTAGCAGTAGTTTTGCCACAGTAGAAGTCGTCGTCCACCCGCTTCGATTCTGCAAGTAAACGATTAAAATTACGCCTTACTTAAAAGGCTTATACATGAATCCGTCACAATTTCAGCTTCCACAGGGGAAAACATGTTTTGCCTAGCTAATCCGACCTTTAGTGTTTCCTTGAATATAGGTAATCCCCTCTACTTAATATTTTGTCAAATGACCACTAAAATCCTTAGAAGATTGATCATAAAGGCCTTGGTTCTACTCACTCAACAATGAATGACCGCTACACAACGAAAAAAATAAAATTAGCAGCATTTTGTGAGCCCATCCTCAAAGTGTAGTCACGTTTATTCGCATCATGAGATGCGACTATTCGGTCTTAGTCTTGTAATATTCGCAAGAAATTCCAGAAGAATCTCGTATTTTTAACTAGAAGCTTTGAACTTTCTTAAAGGAGATTTTTACGATGCTTTTGCATTTAAGAATGAAAAAGTCTAGTCAAAGAAAGACGTGTATTTCGACTAGATGCGGAATCCGCATGCAAATACAAGAAAGAGGAGCAATCGACACCACCTAAACAACAAAGGCTCAAGTCTGACTCACCCTGCTTCCCATGATATTCACAGTGTGAACAAAGGTATGAACTCATCAATCCACTCACCTATCAGTTTAGCTTGTGCCGGATCCTGGTAGTTCGGTGATACTGCCAGCAGCCGATGCACACCATGCCTGGCACGAATGTCTCAAAGGCATGAAGCTCTTGAGCTTGATAATGTGAAGCGCCTTGAGTTCTTCAAGGACGTCAACTATCATCTCACCAAGTTGGAAAGCCTCGCAGCTAAGAAAATGTTTGATTGGGTCACTTCGACCCTCCGCCGGTTGCTGCTTCCTACAATGCGCGCATGCCACTGATAGAAGAACGCCTTTGAGACATTCGTGCCAGGCATGGTGTGCATCGGTTGATGGCAGTATCATCAGACTACCAGGATCTGGCACAAGCTAAACTGACAGGTGAGAGGATTGATGAGCTCCTCGCCAACTTCAACCTCATTAATTCCTACCTTCGTTCACACTGTAGATATAATGGAAAGCAGGCTAAATCAGACTTGAGCCACTGGCTCCATCGCGATCATTGGTCCTCAGATGCGACTCGTCGCGGACATCGCAGCACAAGCGTCGCACCCTTCCGGAGTCGAAAGCTTATTGCAGAGTGTCAAGAAACGGTGATTACACCTCTACTCGAGTAAAATCGCACGAGTATTTGGTTTTCTTGGAGAGCACAGGGGTCAACGCAGCCATTCCACGAGCAAATTTGCTTTAATGCCCACGTCAATGTCATAGTGAACTTGTCACCATCTTTTAGCACAGTGAATTTCTCAAGTCTAATATTTTGTATCACTGCAGCCTCATTCTTGCGCCTCTTGATGGGTCTCAGGTGGTCCTGGCAGTTTTGAGTGAACAGATCCAGCTTTCTATTGGTTCATTGCACGTGGACCCATTCCTTAAGAGTGGGCAAAGATTGCCTCAACCAGACTAACTGAGGTGGGTTGTTCGACTTCAGGCATGACCGATGCTGTCGGTGACGAAGTTCGTTGTGTGGTGAGTGGCAATCAAGTCAGTGCCTAGTCCCTCCTTCCATAGATCAGCCTTCATGATCGTCACCAGTCGACAGACTGCTGATAGGTCAAGTGAGATCCTAAAGGAGAGTGAAGTAAGAAACCAATCCTATGACAGTTTTAGTCTTTCCTTCCTTCCTTTAGCTTTACCTTCGAGACGTTTTCGAATGTAGTGCTTTGCTTGCTAAAAGGCATCTTAAAATACGCACTTCGACAAGTTACATTACTAAATCTGCACATCACAAGCTTAACTGTGAATGGCAGTTGTGAGAAGGCGATGATATAATGACCATAAATTAGTTAAAGCCACCAGATTCTAGTCCACATACACTGAAGGCGAATTAATGCTCACAACTTTAAGCGGATGTTGGTGCACGCGCAGAGACTCCTTTGCAGACTTCAAGTCATCGCCTAAGTAAGAATCTTCATACGTAGAACTGGCCGCCGTGAGTGAGGGAGTAGAAACTGCTAAGCCACCGAAACCAAAGCAGTTAAATACCCCAGGAGGACTAAAGACCAGTGTTTGATTGAATGTTAGCAGAGTTCATCGGAGTTACAATTGGGTCCACATCGACAGCTGATTGGGCAATCACCGTGAGCGATGCTGTAGGCCTGTTCACCCTCTGGATTTGTGGAGAGTACATCTAACGCAAACTCCATCTCAGCAATCGACATTCACAAAGCGCGGATGCATCAGCATTAACGTGATCTTAAACTTCGTTGCCATCTACTTCCCCCTAAATGGCCTTGCGCGGTCACTGCAAATTATGTTGAACTGCAACGCTTCCTAGCTGTAGAGTGTAGCTGGAAATTGAGACAATTTGTACGATGTCATTGTGTCAAGTCGAGGCTAGATGTTCCTCATTTTAAACAGACTCACTACACATTTGCCAGTTTGCATTTAGGATGTGAACATGCAAAGGAAGCCCATTCAGTGGTTAACAATGAAATCATTTCAAAAGATGACGGACACAGAGCTTGTTTGCGTTTTAATTTGAACACATTCAAACCTCTCCCAGGCATAGTATTGTCCAAGCGCCTGATTGAATCTTTACACAGTGGTAGAAGAAGGGTGGAGAGCACATTGCTGCTAAATGTCAATTACTCATTTGATGATAACCATTATCTAGATGCTCAAATCTGCTATCATATCGGATGGCTGCGCCACCTTGCAGTATCCAACACTTAAGTATCTGCCAAAAAGGGACAAATAGCGATGATTGCATATTTTGATGAACGCACTCGAGATTAGCAATGTGCAACAAACATTCTTCACATGAATCCAGTTAGACCTACACTGGCACTAATGTACCTCCTTAATGCATCCTTTAATCTACTTCAAGTTCTATCAATATCCGAGTCCGATTGCCCTGATGTACTAAGATAATGCGGCAAAATAGAACATCCCCACCAGTTATGGAAGGCGGTAATGCCGGATAGGAAGAAAGAGGCAGGCTAAACTGTCTCTGGATCAAATTTCCACCCGAAATTACCAGGGTAGAACAGCCTGCCCTGCATTGTACTCTCCCAACCATGCTTTGGTTGCCCACCCTTTCTCCACTTTTTCTGCATTCAATTCCTCCCTACTTTTACTGCACAATTAATGATTTACACCTGCCCGTGCAAGACTCTTTATAGAAATGCATAAGTTCTCTATTTTGCAATGGTCTCCTTTGGATTGCTTTGCTACAGATTGTTGAGCATTTTTGGAAATAGGCAGTCGATAAAGAAGCGGGAAATAATCCATACCATTTTCCGAATCTGTGTGTCAAAGTACTAGATAAACATGAGTATTCGGAATTCGGTCTCGTTTAAACTTGTGATAGCAGCTTCAAGATGTAAAATAACATGCTGGAGCTGTGTACAATCCAATTTCTGCATAGCTAAGTGATGTTTGATCCCCTTGTACCACTAAAAGGTGACTTGTACACGTTAATTTGTTTGATTAGGATAGAGTCGGCATCATGGACTGCAAGTTGGCTTGTAGAGGCTAAATAAATTGGAATCTGAATAATAAGTAATGCGGCGGATTTAATAATAAGAAATGACACATGTATGTTGCAGGATCCTAAGGTCAAACAAAGGACAGACATTTGATTAATTTTACAGAGCTGACCTTTCATTTCTGCGGTCTCGTATGATGTCTTCGAAGTTACTTTGAAAGATCATTTAGCCTGGGGCGGAAATGAATTTACATCACATTAAATAAACGCTTAAATAAAGCCTGACAGGCAGCCACTGAAATATCCTAATGTGCTCACGAGGTACACACCATCGACTCCATGGATGCATGAACGCGAAATGAAGGAATGAGAAACAGGCGGAATTGGCACTGATGGATATGGATATGAGACGGTCGATTGCTGAATGGTTGGCTGGATGGACGAGTGGTTGAGTGCGTTTGGAACATGCATTCATCGTGATGAATTTGTGCTCTGTTACCTGTACGCTGCCAGCCTCGATGCCAATTACTGTACTAATTCGTCTAAAACTCGTCTTTTCATGTTAACTGCATAATCAAAACTATATTCCAAAGTGCGTGTAAGCGTCACTTCTCGACATCCCCTAACTCCTCTTATTCATTCAAAGCAGACAAAAGTCATTAGGATCTGACGTTAAGAGTTGGCTAGGATTGCATCTAGCCTACTCCATCCTAAAGACAAGATCCACCATGGGCTGTGGAAGTCTCTCCTTGTTCGTGCTAGACGACAATGATCGACTAAATTATTAGGGATTAGTCAAGAGCGAATAAAGTCCTTACACACTTCTGTGATCCTTACGAGCACTTTCGCATGCCCAATTCAGTCAGTGAAGTGAAATTTGGGATATTTTGAACTGAAACGCCTCAGACACAGCTTCAACGTCGAGTTGAAAACAAGGTTCTCATTGTTAGTTCGATTACTGCGGAAGAGGCCCCTTGATTCCCTCCAAGTCCGTCGCAAGTAGCATGCACTTCAAGATGTTTTCGTGTTGCCCCATTGCAGAAATTTGTGTTTGGACCTTTTATAAATTATTTAAACTCAATCTACCGACGTGATATAAATGGCCAGTGGCTGATATGTAGCAGCTGCCAGTAGTTATTGCATGAATGTGCTTTTTTATTTTTTTCAGCTAAAAGCAGAAGAACGTGTTTGACTTCCTCTCTTGCGATCCCTCCCGTGTCATTGGTAATAATCCGCATAGTGAAAAACAAAGCACATCCGACGTTCTACAAGCACCCGCTCACTAATACGTCCCTCGAAAACATCAACTTTCGTGTGGTTCCTGAGCCACATATAAGAATAGCAAGTTTTTTCTCAGTTCATTCTACTCTGCCCCTCCTCAATCGCATCTACATTCTCCTTTGCCTCTTTCTCTGCCACATTTTCTCACTGCTAGGTATCCGGAATAAGACTTTTCTGAGCAAGTCTCATAGTGCTATTCAAAATATTTGCCATTCGGTAACGTCAACCCTGACACTGCCGCATCCGTCGCCGCTGCTGCCATTTGTATCGCCGCCCTGAATGCTATTAAAGACGATTGCTATCATCTACATCGCCGGATCAGCCTAAGACGTAAAAATAGGTCATTTTACGTTCACTAACATAGACATTGTGAAATGCTTCCTTGTTTCCGTTTCCACAGTCTATCCCCTGAGTTATTCCACTTAGAAGCTTAAGAGTAATCCAGCCTCATGTTGACTTATTAGCGGTCTGTGACGGTAAGACAATGAGAGATTTGACCGCAATCTCCTCATCAGGCGCTTATAAACGAATCCCTTTGCTTAAAACCATTGCGTTACTGGGATTATGCTACGCCGATCTAAGTTAGTACGCACAAGGGTGACAGAAGTAAAGAGCTCGAGATCGCTGACTCACTTTACCGCGTTTTCCTGGTCTGCATAGAATTTATGCTGCATTTGAACATGCGTGTTTCAAACAGACCAAACCTTGATAAATTCCAATTCGCTTACACCTCCTTACGATTGCGACCGAAAAATGTGGTAAGCAAAAGTATTGCAAAATACGTGAGTAGCTCTTCGTTTTCTCCACCTACTTTAATTTTTCTTACTTACCTTGCTTTCAGATAGAGTGTACAGAACCGGACTCAGCAATAATGTATACTTTGATTTACTTCGGCTTCGCCAAATGTACGTTTCCAACCTTGATACGGTATGCTTGAACTAGACTGTCTACGACTCGGAATCCCATGTAACTATAGAAGCTATGCAGTATTCTCACATGCCTGTTAATTCCAGCCAGTTCGACCGCCTTCACTCTCACTTTTTCTTTTGAAGTGGCATAATTTCACATTGATCTGATCGCAAAATCAGCAGAAGACAATTCCGTCTCTACCATGGTGACATCTACCTAGGACTCTTAACACACATTCGCCTCGTCCGCGGCAGCCTGGCACGAATGTTTCAGCCAAATACAGATGTTGGGCGAAGTTGACCAACACAAATGTCAAAAATTGGCAGAAGAAGGGGTCAAGCATTATTTAAGGCAAAGCGTCCTCTTCCAGTATCAATGATGATGAAAAGCGACAGCCGGTTCGAAAGTGCCAGTGCACTTAGGTGAGACAGAATTCCACGCAAGCGGGGTGGTGAGATGTACTGTTGTCGTTGGATGGCAGCTGTCAATTTCCTGTTACACAATGGCATGAACCAATGGAAATGCTTGACACGATGAGGGACATTTTCTTAGTTGAATAGACTAAAACGTTGGTGCACCAACAAGTAAATTTTAGCAGGATATTATTGAGAAGATCGCTTGCTCTTTTTTTTGCGATCACGGAGAAGCGGATCTTTCGCATGTTTGCCACACTTCCGACATCACCACATGGTTCGCTCCTTCTCCACGTTATCACGAATTGTAAAAAAAAATCCTGTTTCAACTTCTCATCATTGTCATTCGCCTCATCATTGGCAGTGCTGTCATCGACTCTGCTAGTAGCAGGTAGCCTTCGCCAGCAGTCAGTTACCAAGTACGCAAAGCGGAAAGTGTTGGTCACATCGCATAATAAATATATAGCCAAGGGATTTCGAGGTTACGGATACGACAAAGCGCAAAGTCACTTGCAATTTATTTTCCAATGTTAATATTACTAAACATAGTGCTCAAAAGGCCCGTTTTTTTTAATGCCTTGAGCGTAGCGATGTGGACAACGTCTCGTATATCCAAAGTGAATTCAAAATTCGATTCTACCTTGCACATAAACTGACCATAAAGTCCGACCTCCAAACGGTGCTTTAATTCGCCAACAAATTCGTCATTTAATTCAGGGGATTCGTTTTTTCACCTAAGAAGCATTGTTTTTCTAATTTTACTAAAACTTCGTGCATTTGCTTTGGAATAAGAGTGTGGGTGGTTAGAACGTCAAATTAAGCTCCGCGTCCTATCATCCATCTGCTTTTAGCACCAAAACTTCAAAGCGATTATTGTGCCCAGAGGTCTACTTGACTATGGTAGTAAGTCCTCCTGTGCGATTAATAGACACTATTTCATCACAAGCAGTTATTTAAAAGTAACTTCGTACCAAATTTTCGTCAGCATTACCATCAGCACCCTTTTTAAATCTGTGTCAACCCTAATTTCCGGCGGTCGAACAAGAACTTATAACCGCACGATTCCATAGTTATGCATGTCTCTGGAAGCAAAATCACCTGACATACAGCCCTTATCGCTACCTTACCATTGGAAAACAAACAACCTTTGTCCCTATTTATCGGAGCAAACAGATATTTGAGTGAGCGCGGAGTTAAAATCAGAACAATATAGCTCCAGCCATTGGTAAACTGTCAATGCCATTATTATGGGGTACAATGCGTGCAAAAACCTCCATTCAAAGAAAATCAGCCCGTAGAACAACTACCTTTTTTGCGTTTATTTGGACTATATGACAACAGTGGCAATAGAGTCGCATCAAACAAACAGGCCTTTAAATGCATCATAGTAATTTACACAGAACCAATCTTACACCTCCCGATTTTACATCGTTTGCCAACAGCCTGCTTAAACGAACCAAAGAATGAATTACGCTGTTGAACTATTCTAGTAGGCATCGTGGAAAGACTCCGTCCATACTAATCAACATCTAAGACCAGATGTCACAGACAAAGTAGTGTGAGTCCAGGTATTGCAAGCAGTCCGGACGCGGCGCTTACAGTAGAATACACGGGTATCCGGCCACGCAAAGTATGTCGAGAATGGGAAATGTTACGACTGACCCTATGAAAAATTTTGTCGGATTACGCGAAATTGCAAGATCATGGTAGACATTGTTCTCCACTTCCTTGTCAGCATGGCTCGATGCTAAAAGGAAAGACGAGAGGTCAATTCCAACATTGTCCTTGACCTCAGAAGAATTCGGTCGCTGATCATGGGCTATAATGTCGGTAAGAGCCAGGCGCAGAGAAAGCATGATGCTGGCGGTCCAGAGAGACAAGATTTTTATCTTTCGTTTTAAAATAAACAAGACGTTCTCAGAGATTGAATTTGTGCCTTTGATCATCCACTAAATTGGTTTCGGAGCACAAATCTTTTGGTGTTCTAGCATTCGATCTCGCTGCCGTGAAGCCATAAGGCACTGCTGCCGGTGCTGCCGATACTGCCTTGTGCTATTAAGGCTCCGATCCCTTTCTTCGCTTTCAGCGATAGCGCTAACAAGGACTGCTTCGGCAGCCAATATACTCTGCGCAGTATGGTCATCATTTTCTTTACCTGGGTAAGAGAGGAGGACATTTTGCAGTGCGCATTGTTTTTAGGATGTTTTAACCAGCATTCTACAAAATTCCTTTGACGGCAATCGGATTACTTATCCAACAGTGAAGGTGGTT